>JAHKKF010537467.1:0-12406 GCA_019740295.1 Labeo calbasu
AATAATAATAATAATAATAATAATAATAATAATAATAAATGCTGGGAACAAAATTGACTAATTGCTTTTGTAATGTTACAAAAGATTTTTATTAAAGGTAAATAAATAAATAATTAAACTGTAGTTCTTGTCAACTTTCTATTTATCAAAGAATACTGTTTACACAAAAATCAAGCAGCACAATTATTTTCTATATTAATGTTTCTTGAGCATCAAATCAGCATATTAGAATGGTTTCTGAAGGATTATGTGACACTAACAAGGCTGGAACAATGGCTGCTGAAAATTCAACACAGGAGTACATTTTAAAATATATTAAAATAGAAAAATAATTCAATTGTAATACAATTTTGCAGTATAACTGCTTTTACTGTGTTTTTGATTAAATGTATACAGCTTTGTAGACTTTCCAAAAAAAAAAAAAAAAAATTGTAAACTCAAATTTTGACCAGTATTGTGGGTTTATTCATTTAATGTGTGTGTGCGTATTCATTTTTTTCCCCCTCGAATATATTTGCTTATGTGAACATTTCTCACTTTCCACTCAAGAAAATGCGCCACGGGCAGATGACCGACCTCTCTCACCTGTCTGCGCGTTGAGACGCGTTCACCATGAGGTAATGCGACGCCCTCCGGTCAGCGGCTGATCTTGGGTCCGTGGAGCTCTTTCTGCAGCTCTGATAACTTTAAGCTTCCAGCCAAGGAGAAGAAGAAGGCTGATAGATCTCCCAGGCCACTGGAGCTTGGACTCATTTGTCAGCCACATGTCAAAGGGAAGATGACATTTACAGCCCTGTGAAGTGACTGCCTCCAGCTCGCCGGGCAGCCCTGAAGTAATAAATGTTTACCTTAAAGGAAGAGAGCTGCCAAACCGACCTCTCTCCGACGACAGAAAGAGGGCCTTTCTGCTCTTGGGGTCCTTATTTCCACCACCCCTCACTCACGCTGTCAAAAAGAAACAGATTAATGACACAATTTGCCCGACAAATCATATTAGTGGAAGCAGACACAACGCTGAGAAACTTTTCCCGTACCTTTTCAAGGAGCGATATCAGTTCAAATAAAATGTATTCCTGTCTGACATTTATAAAGGTGGGTGGTGAGAGCGAGAGAAATATAATGATCCTCAGAGACGGCGAGATGACCAGCTTTGAACAACGATGAAAAAACGTGTCTTTTCAGAGTGGCCTCCATCAACAGCATCTTTGGTGAGCTGATATACACAGAACGCACTCAGAAATTCTCATCGGACGCACGCTGGATACTCTAGACTGTATCCAATCAGCAAATCTTTTATAACGGCGAACAAAGCCTATGCGCGTCGTTGGAAAAAGGAGCGCAGCCATTGCTGCTCTTACTTCAGTCAGTAACGGCGTAGAATGAATAGACTTGAAGATAAAGTGTTATTTTTTTTCCTCCTCAGCCGCCGTACTTAAACAGGAGACAAATGTCTGTGGGAGCAATTTATATGATTGTATTTTGTTCATATTCATCCTCATAAAAAGCCTGCATGATTCACCGTGAGGAGTGACGTCCTTGAAGAATCCCTCCTGACAAATCTTTGAACGCTCAAATAACCTTAATATTTAAAGGGATAAAAAGGAGTGTCCGTCGAGATGCTTTAAAAAAGACTTTGAGTATGAGAATGGGGGGTCCTCGGAGGCCACTTTTCACGGACAGTACGGCAATCCGATTAGATTGGAATAGAGCCATACAGGACAGGCTGTGGAGGTGATTCAGTAGCTCCAGGGGGAGTATGTGTAGTCTCTTCTAATCATTGGTCTCGCACTCCACAGAAGACATGGAGATGTCGAACTAAAAGACTCTGCGCGGAAGGTGTGTAGATCTGTCACGGACATAACACCCTATAATCCAGCCCTCGCGGTGAGCGAGGCACGTGGGCTGAAAAAGAAATGGAAAAATGGAGAACCGTCCTTTCCTTTTCTGGGTATGATTGCCTTTTTTTAATAATGAAATGAAGGTTTTTGAGGAAAACATTCCAGGATTTTTCTCCATATAGTGGACTTTAATGGGAGCCAACGGGTTGAAGGTCCAAATTGCAGTTTCAATGCAGCTTCGGGTCTTACCTAGCAAAACGATCAGTCATTTTTTTAAAAAATAAAAATGTATATACTTTTTAACCACAATGCTCGTCTCGAACTAGCTCTGCAATGCCCGACTTTGATACGATACCTGACTACAATATCACGATACTACTACTGAATCAATACTAACATAGAACTAGAGCTGCAGCGATTCGTCGACGTCGTCGATTACATCGATTATGAAAATAGTCGATTGGCATCGACCATAGACTGTAAAAAATATGGACAAAGTGTCCGTGACGTCACCCGTAGGTTTCTGAAGAGCATTTTTGAAGCTCTTAGTGGGCGGAAGTCGGTCGTCGCCATCTTGGAATCGCGTCACTGCACGTCACTCCTGGATAATCGAAAATGGGCAAAGAGGCGGGACGTGGGTGGAGCTGGTTGCTGAAACCACGCCCGCCTAGCGTGACGGTGGTAACAGCAGCGGCAATCCACCTGTCACTCAAGTGGCCACGCCCTAAATTATGCAGAACTTTAAGGCTTAATATAATTTAAATGGATGAGTTATAAAAAAATTCACCCCCTTCACAGTTGACATGAAGGGCACAATTAGCTATATAGACAAAAACTTTTTGTACCAGGCTGTAAACATTTTTTTCTGCCGTAAAGTTGGGCATTTTAACATGGGAAGTCTATGGCATGGACTCCCTTGTGGAGCCAGTCTCTAGTGGCCAGTCGATGAATTGCAGTTTAAGTTATTTCCTTGTTGGTTTCAACAGAGCGCATGCATTGACGTCACTTGCCCTGTGGGACACGCCCCCTCAGCCGGACTGAGTAGCAAAAGAGCCTTCAGCGTAATGGATTTAATAGGGAAGATGCGAAGCTAAAAGGATAAAGTCGAATCTTACTTCATGATATAGTAATTGTATTTCATAATAACAGTTTATATTATGATACAGTCATTTTTGTTATTTTAGCTTTGTTATTAATAATAAGAACCTAGATGCAAACAAACTACAAGAGAACTACAGCAAAACAAAGACACAAATTTAAATTTCATTTTATTTTTTTTCGATTTTAATGGTTACGTTAACAAATATTTATCAAAAAAGCATGTCTTATCAATTGGAATCATGAAACTTGCACAATTTAATAGCAATTTATTAAAACTTTAACAAAAAATATGTTTTATTATTTTTCTCAAATTCAGTTTTGTTTTTGTGATTCTGTGTTTTTCATTAATTTTCTGGATTTTATTTTAATTGTTTCATTACATTTTAATAATCAAAAGCATGTCTAATGAATTTATAAAGGATAATTAGATTTGATAAAGATTAATTTATTATAGGCTGTTTATTTCTCTTTTTTTTTCAGAAATACTGTGTTGAATATTTGCAATTTTCTAGTAAATAGTTCTGGGTAAATAATTTTTCTGGTAACTATTTCTTAAATATTATCAGTACATTTAGTAATATATTTCTGACTGTCAGGTTAAACCAAACTTTTATTTTGACGGGTTGCTGTAAGGACCTTTTGTTTTCTGTTTGTATATGTATAAGACGATAGTTTTCCACAAAAGAAACAGTAAAATGCTTACGAAGTGACTCTCTGAGCAGCTCTAGAGATTATGTTCATGTGTTCATGTACTCATATATTGAGGCTGAAAACACGTGAGCGTCACGCGCGCTTCAGTATGTGTGTAGTAAACAAAACTGCGCATCTGCGCCATATACTAACACAGAGACACAGAACATGCAGGGTTCATGCAGCTTAATGTTCACAGACTCCTTTTTTAATTTAAGTGTAGTAACCTAGGCTACTTTTAATCTATTCATCCCAGTGCTTTACTCAGGAAATACGGCTCTTATTGAAATGCATTCTTAAAGTACCGGTACAAGTAAAATGGGGAATTGTACTGTTGTACCATTTTTAAAAGCAGGCTATCGTGATAATTTCTTAGTACCGGTATTAAACTACTTCACGCATCACGTTGGAAAGTTCACGCAAGGTTAGTTCTTTAATGCATGAAATCGAGCTAATGCAGATGAGCATTTGTGTTTAAAAAGTACTTAATTTTTTTTTTTAGAAAATGGCTGATTGTTTCGCAACAGAAGACCCTTATTCCTTGTCTAATTTTTATTATTATGACAATGCATTGGTTTGGATTGCATTGCACTTTTGTGCTTTCCTCCATGCGGTGATAATGTGTGACAATGTGCTTCCCTTCACAAAGCCCAGCAAGCAAAGCTCATTAAAAGCTTATGGAGCATGCCATCCAAAAATCAATGCTTCAACAGTATGTGTGGGCAAAATGACAGAGAGGCTAAACTGTGAGGTTACAATGACCCCTACGTGGAGTACTGGAGGGGGGCGTTGCTTTGACACGGGCCTACTGTAGAAAGACAATTGAGATAGTGAGAGCGCTAGAATAAAGAAGAGCGCAAAGATAGAGAAAGAGCTTGTGAAGGTCACAAAAAGGTAGAGAGAGACACAGAACACAGAGCGAAAGAGAACAGAGAGAGAGAGGGAGAGAGAGAATGGGGCCGCCCAGTGGCGGCATGTCAGAGGTGGGAGCAGTACTGTTATCTGCTGATCCCAGAACTTCCCGGAGGAGTGGTGGAGTCCACCCGTCTCACGTAGTGCAATGTGCATAGGGACGACTCTGCCGGCTGACAGGAAAGCTCGATTAGCGTGCCACAAAGAGGCCGCCGCACAGGAACACTTCCCTCGGCCAGAGGGGGTGCGTCCGCAGCACACACACTCCAGGCCTCCTTCCTGCGGGGGTGACAAATGCACACACGGCAGTTCACCAAAGAGACAACGCCAGGGACGCATAATAAGAGGTGCGAGAGGTCACACACGCAAACATGGGCACTTGTAATGAAATGCAACAGGTTCAAAAGCTTTTGTGTACAACAAGGAAAACTGTAGAGTGTACACTTTTAAAATTGAAGCTTCCAAAAGGTGATTTTCACAGCGATGCCTTAACAGAATCATTTTGAGCTTTCCAAACAACCTTTCAGTCAACAGTTTTTCTTACACTCTTAAAAATAAATATTCCAGAGTTGGTTTTTCACAGCAGTGCCATAGAAAAGCCACTATGGAAACAACCTTTCAGTGAAAAATTCTTAAAAGATCCATTTTTTTTTATTTCGTAGTGTAAAGAACATTTTAAAAATCCAAAGAACCTTTTTCCACTATGAACAACCTTTTGTGGAATGTAAAGTTAAAGTTTCCAGTATTTTTAAAGGGATAGTTCACCCAAAAAATTAAAATTCTGTTATTAATTGCTCACCCTCATGTTGTTCCAAACCCGTAAGACCTTCGTTCATCTTCGGAACACAAATTAGGATGTTTTCGATGAAATCTGAGAGTTTCTGATTCTGTGTAGACAACAACGCAACTACCAAGTTCAAGGCCCAGAAAGGTAGTAAGGACATTGTTGAAATAGTCCATGTGACATCAGTGGTTCAACCGTAATTTTATAAAGATATGAGAATATATGTGCAACTTTATTCAACATTTTAATTTCTTCTGTCAGTGTTCAACGTGTTAACAAAAGTACACAACGTATACGTGCATCTTCCTCTGCTTACAAACAAGGCACAACGCATCTGGGTTCTATGTCAAACCGAAAACTAAGCACGTCCTGATTTTGCTGAGTTAGATGTGTTCCTAGATCAGCATATTTTGTTGACCCTGGAACAACATTTTAATCCATAAATTTAGTCTTGACCCATGAGTAATCTCTAAAATTAGAGGAAATGATAGATGAATGACACTGATGTACAAGCACCAAACACTGATTATAAGCCTAAACTTGACAAAAACTAGAAACTGGTTCTTCAAATCTGGTTGGTTAATCACAATGTTGTTTCAGGGTCAACAAAGATATTGATCCAGGAACATGTCGCACTTGGTAAAATCAGGTTCTGCGAAAACGGACATACACGAAAAGTCGTTTTTTTTGTTTTTTTGCACACTAAAAGTATTCTCGTAGCTTTGTAACATTACGGTCGAACCACAGATGTGGCACATGGACTTTTTAATGATATCCCTACTACCTTTCTGGGTCTTGAACGTGTCAGTCGCATTGTTGTCTACGCAGAGAAAGCTCTTGGATTTTATCCAAAACATCTTAATTTGTGTTCCGAAGATGAACAAATGTCTTACGGGTTGGGAACAACATGAGGGTGAGTAATTAATGACAGAATTTTCATTTTTGGGTGAAGAATCTCTTGAAAGGATCTTCATGGTACCATCAAAGGCAATAAAGAACTTTGATTTGGTTTGTATGGAGAACATTTTGCCGCTTTTTCTACTATAAAGAACCTTTTGTGGTGTGGAAAGTTCTTCAAGGAACCATATATGCCAGTAAATAACCGTTTTGAAATGAACAACACTACTCTAGCAGACTTTTAAGTTAATTACAAAACCATGAGCGCGAAAAACACCCAATGCATTGATGTAATATACCCGTGAGGGTAATAAACCTTTGTGCCCTCTTCAGTGGAGTCAGCACAAAGATTTTTTACCTGAACCAACTGGTTCCAACAACTTTACAAAAAACATCTTTATAATGAATCCATAGTGTCACATACTTCACCTCTAGGTGAGTCCGTTGGCAAACCTCCAGAAAGTGAACTGAATATGTTTGGGCTAGCCACGGCCCTGCGCGTGCTGCTTGGGATCACACAATGGATCCCGGTCGGGGAAGTGGGCCTGGGCCAGATGGGGAGAGAAAGATAGCAGAGGCGGGATGGGAGTTGGAGACCCGGTAAGCGGGGATCTGGCAGCCCGTTAGGGGACTCTGTCCTGGAAGCCCATTGTTCGGCAAAGGAAAAACACAACAACAACAACAATATAAAAAGCAGTGACACTTCCCGAATCTTTTTATATGATCACGCAAAGAACAATCGGCCAGGCGGAGCGCGTTGTTACGGGGATATTGGAGGAAGCCTCCCCTCTGAGGCACTAAATGATCTTTTCACACCTCTTTCGAAAAATCGTGCAGGAAGAGAGGTGAAAACAATGCAATTTGCTGACTAAGGGCAAGTGTGTTCTGCTCATTTGTGAGATTACAATGGCCTTTGGCCTAGTTCAGACATGAGCAATGTTGAAGTGGAAAATGGGGAATCCCAGATTAATGCAATGTAGTCCTTTTCAGGGACGTCATTTAAGCATGCGACCTTAAAAGGCATAGCCTTCGGTTTGTTTGGATGTCAGCCCTCACATCAGAAGATACTTGATCGTCCACATCCTCTCTTACAAATTTGTGGCGAGGAGATATTTAAGACCTCGAGACCACACAAGTTGCATTAAAATACTATAGTTTCTCAGATAGGTCTTGAAATAAGATCATCCTCTTTAGATGACAGAGATTAGGATGTGCGTGCTTGTGTGTGTGATGGAGAGAGAGGGTCTTTTGTCTCTCTGTCTCTCCCTCGCTCGTTCGCTTTCTTCTAACTGAGAATGCTTATCCTGCTCGGTTGTAGATTTCAGTAACCCCGAGGTCGAGCGCTTGGTATACCTCCAAATCATGCTGTTAGCTGAAGTGTAAAATCCTCTCAGGGGAGGGATGTATGAGGAGATAAGTGTCCTGCGGTGTGATGTAGTAGTATTTGGCCTCGGAGCTCTATATGAGACGTGGCCATTTCCACCGCGCACCTCTTACGATGTTCGGTTCCTCTGTCTGGTTCTGACGTGAAACCGTGGGTTGATTAAAGTGTGACTCTATCTGAACTAGTCGCCAGGGGAAAACACAATATTTATGAGGGATCTCTTCACTACAGTATGTTTGGGCTGATGTGATTGCTTGTGCTAATGTGTTGCCAGATGGAACAGGGTTAAATGGGCTCAAAGTGTGGCACTGTGGCAAAAAGAAAAACATCGGTGAGAAACAAGGGTTAGTGAGGTGATATTCAGCAAAGTGATACAGCAAATCTGTGCATCACAATTTTGACAAAATATTAAACTGTTTTCAGTGTGGTTAATAATAAGAAATGTTGTTTGAGCACCCCAAGTAATTTATATACGCTAAGGCTGGGTAAAAAAAAATACAGATTTCTCGATTTTAATCGATTCTCATTTTTATTTGCAACTATTTTTTATACTATTACTTTATTCTCGTAGTATTTCGACTTTATTCTCATATTTTGACTTTATTCTCGAAACATTTAGACTTTTTTCTGTAGTATTTTGATATTATTCTCGAAACATTTCAACTTTATTCTTGTAGTATTTCTACTTTATTCTCGAAACATTTAGACTTTATTCTTGTAGTGTTTTAACTTTATTCTCAAAATATTTCGACTTTATTCTTGAAATATTTAGATTTTATTCTTGAAACATTTAGACTTTATTCTCGTATTATTTCGACTTTATTCTCAGAACATTTCGGCATTATTCTTAAAACATTTCGACTTTATTCTCAAAACATTACGACTTTATTCTCAAAATATTTTGACTTTATTCTCGAAACATTACGACTTTATTCTCAAAACATTACGACTTTATTCTCAAAATATTTTGACTTTATTCTCGAAACATTACGACTGTATTCTCAAAACATTTTGGTTTTATTCTCAAAACATTTTGACTTTATTCTTGAAACATTACGACTCTATTCTCGTAGTATTTCGACTTTATTCTCAAAGTATTTCAACTTTATTCTGAAAACATTTTGACTTTATTCTCGAAACATTTCAACTTTTTTTCTCATAATATTCCAACTTTATGCTCAAAATATATTATGAATTTATTCTCATAGTATTATAACTTTATTCTTGAAACATTTCAACTTTATTTTCTAAACTCTTGGACTTTGTTCTCGAAACATTTCGACTTTATTCTCAAAATATTTCGACTTTATTCTTGTAGTATTTCGACTTTATTCTTGAAATATTTAGACTTTATTCTCATATTATTTCGACTTTATTCTCAGAACATTTCGGCTTTATTCTCAAAACATTTAGACTTTATTCTCAAAACATTACGACTGTATTCTCAAAACATTTTGGTTTTATTCTCAAAACATTTAGACTTTATTCTTGAAACATTACGACTTTATTCCCGTAGTATTTCGACTTTATTCTCGAAGTATTTCAACTTTATTCTCAAAACATTTTGACTTTATTCTCAAAACATTTCAACTTTTTTCTCTTAATATTTCAACTTTATGCTCAAAATATATTATGAATTTATGCTCATAGTATTATAACTTTATTCTTGAAACATTTCGACTTTATTCTCGTAGTATTTCGACCTTATTCTTGTGGTATTTCGGCTTTATTCTTGGAATTTTTAGACTTTATTCTCAAAATATTTATTCTTGAAACATTACAACTTTATTCTCAAAATATTGTTTATTCTTGAAATTTCGACTTTAATCTTACAATCTTCAAAAATTTTTTGTAAGGTGGCACTAAAATGCCGTTGTTCAAAAACAAATAGGAGTAGAAACATAACTATATAATTGTAATAATATTATTTAAATAAAACGTAATTGAGTGTAATTTAAGTGTACCAACTGACTATTTTACAGCATTGGTTGAGAGATTTTTTTTTTCCTTGAGAAAATTTGTCATGTACTGTACCTGATATCTATCCAAAATAATCTGTGTCGAATCGAATCGGAAATCAAATCACAAATCATAAGCCTGTAAATCAGAATAAAATTGAATTGTAAAATTTGTGTCAAAACCCAGCTCCGATATTCACAATATTATTTTATACATATGTTTTTTTGTTTGTTTGTTTGTTTGTTTTTAAATTCGGCATATGTGTGACAATTTTGTGTGACAATTTTGATAAAATATTAAGCAGCGCAACTGTTTTCATCACTGATGATAAGAAATGTTACTTGAGCACCACCAGTAATTTACATCGACAATATTATTTATTATCTCAATAATATTTCACAATACTATTTTTTTTAACTTTTTACTGTATATTTGATAAGATATATGCATCCTTGCAACATTTAAAAACAATAAAATATGCTCTGTCATAAATTGGAATATTGTAGTTGAGAATAACGCTTGAATAATACATAGGTAGCAAAGCAACTGGTTGTAGCACTTCCATTTCAGTTGCATTATTTATCAAGAAAAAGCTGCTCCGTTGCTGCCTGGGCATGACCCTGAGTGTCCCTTACATCATAACTCATTTAACTAACTGAAATCAGTCAGACGAGAGCTGCCAAGTATCTCGAGCCTGTTTGCATGTTCTCTTAAATCTTCCGTTGAAGTGTGCAGACCTCTGTCCCGCCGTTGCCCTTGTTGATGAAATGAACTATTGAAGTTCACAGCCGCTGCCTCTTTATGAAAGGTACGATAAACAAATATGCATCTGAGACTCGTAATATCTGACATGCTTTTGTTTGTGCAAATGCATTTAGTTTTCCCCTGGAGTGCACTGAAAAATGCTTTGACACATTCTGGCAGGTCACTGTGATCTCTCTTTTTACCAGGCGAAACATGACGTAATGGCTTGGCAGCACACTCTAATCCCTCTATTGGAGATCAGTTGGATTTCTCCCAGTCGGAAAGCACTATGTACGAAAGCTAGCGAGAGCCAAGCACAAAGCATGCGGCGCAGCAGGTGAGGTGAGAAAGGTAGCGAACACAGTGGCAGGTGTCGTATGACAGTTCGTAATACACTCCGACAACAGTCTTCCGGAGCTCGCTGTCTCTCGTTCTCGTCTCTCTCTCAGGTTCAAGGGGTGATCTGTGTTTTTACATGGGGAAAGAAAGAGAGGGCTTTTTTGTTGCACGGCTGAACTTTGGGATTTGGCTCAGGCAGAGTTCAGCTGGGTGTTAGGTCAAGCCGCTTTCACTGCGCCTCGGTTTTGAAAGGCAGGTTCATATAACGCCAACTCATGACTGGGTTGCGGAAATGCTAGATTAATGAAGTCGATTGTGATGGACCCCTTGGCCTTGCAAAGCTGGTGGCCCTCTGAAATCTCAATGAGCCTACTGACACCCAAAACAAGACCCTTTTTTTGTGTGTGGGCATCAGGGGGGAGCAGAGTCATGCGGAGATTGATTCAGAACATTTTTATGTTGCGCGCAGCTAAGGGAAAAATGAAGCGAGCCGATGAATAGAGATACTTTTTCATGCGATGAAGTCACTGAACTGAATCTAACCCTCCAAACCCCGGCTGTCTGAAGGACATTATCTGCTTCCTTTGATTCGAGAGGTTTTCAGTCCTGCCTGTTAGCAGCACTTTGTAACAAACAGCATTATTTACTCAGCTCCTGCCAGTGCTGTTTGAAATGGGATGAATAACCTGTGTGTACTCTCCCATCCACTATGAATCCCTCCCAGGAACTCCGGCTAATCCTGTGGAAGGGATTTTAGTGCTGTTTTCTCAATGCCTGCCATTACAGTACGCTGACACTAAAAACAAAAACAAAGGCTTGAGAAAAAAAACTGTGTGGCTTCGCTCAATGTGAGCAGCAATTTTGGAGAGTAGCAAATGGCGAAGCCATTACTTTAACTGCATTTCTCAGTAGTAAGCTGTTAGCTTCACTAGTTTTTAAATTGTAGCTTTTCAGTTGCAACGCTATTAGTTTTACTACTTTTCACTGTTGTGAGGTGTAGTGCTTTTTTTCTAAAAACAGCTTTAGTTCTCCTGATATTTTAGCAGTCTAACTGCATGTCCATTTTCTGTTGTCTGATCAGAATCTTTTAAGTCAGTACTTTTCTATTAATTGAAAGAAGGGTCTTATGTACCGTAACGATCGGTTATTTTAATAAAAACAGTACAATTTATATATTTTTTAATGCTAAATGCTCGGCTTGTCTTACTCTGCCTGGACTGTTTTTGTTCCGGTTCATGACAGTTAGGGTATGTCGAAAAACTCCCATCTCATGTTCTCCCTCAACTTCAAAATCGCTCTATATTGCTGTTTTACCTTTTTTGTTAAGGGTGTTTGATCATCTTTGGATGTTCACTTTGCAAAGACTGGGTCGGTACTTCTGCAGCGGTGTAGGATAATTGAAATGATTTTTGAAGTTGAGGGAGAAAATACGATTGGAGTTTTTTAAAATACCCTAACTGTCTTGAGTCAGAATACACAGAGTTCAGGGAGAGAAAGGCTAGACAAGCGTTTGAGATGAAAAAGTATTTAAATTGTATTTTTTTTTATGAAAATAACCGATCATTTCGCTAGATAAGACCTCTCTTCCTCGGCTGGCGTCGTTTACAACCGCATTTAGGATCGTTTAAAGCCGCATTTAAACTGCATTTTGAAAGTTCAAAATCGGGGCACCATACCAGTCCATTATATGGAGAAAAACGCAGAAATGTTTTCCTCAAAAAACATACTTGCAGAAGAAAACAGGATGTATTAAGAGCC
>JAHKKF010537467.1:12456-23049 GCA_019740295.1 Labeo calbasu
GTGGTGACAGCAGCGAAAATCCACCTGTCACTCAAGTGGCCACGCCCTATATTATGCAGAATTTTAAGGCTTAATATAATTTAAACAGATGAGTTATAAAAAAAAATTCACCCCCCTCACAGTTGACATGAAGAGCACAATTAGCTATATAGACCAAAACCACTTTTTCTACCAGGCTGTAAACATATCTTTTTCTGCTGTAAAGTTGGGCATTAACATGGGGAGTCTATAGGATTGAAGTCACTTCCGTGTTGGTTTCAATAGAGAGCAGGAGGTTGCGCTTGGGAAAGATGCAACGCTCATTATGACCGTGAAGCCCCGCCTTCTTAATGAAAGAGCCAATTGTTGTTTAGTAAAGTCAGCACATCAACAGTCAGCGTTCTGAGACGTGCGCTCGTACTGCACATGCGCACTGGCTGATCTAGCCTGAACAATAAGCTTTTTTTTTTAACGCTATTGGAGCATAAGGAACAATATTTATGAGGCAGTTCTCGTCCGATTTCATTGGTGATTTCAAATATGAAATTTAATCGTAAGCTTGGCGAACAGTTTTGGAGAATTTAGTGTTTCCCCATTCAAAGAAATAGGAGCTGCACTTGCCTGCCCGAGAGGCATTTCAAAGATGGTCGCGAGTGAAATGACTTGCCTTAAAGGGACTTTGACTTTCTCCAATTCATAAATAATAGGAGTGCACAGTCTGCCTATATATAAAGTCTTTGAAAATATCAAACATGTTTGATTTTCTCCGACTGGATGGATGAGTCTGTGATCATCATACACTGGTCTGACTTTCAGCAACTAGCGTCAACTTCTCCAGACTGTAAATCGGCAGAAAATCGGGGCAAAAATCATGTAATGTATTCCAGGCTTTAGAGGTGGAATTCTTTAGTGAAATAAAGTAGCACCAAGATTATATTTATTTAAATTAATTTAAGAGAGAGAGAGAGAGAGAGAGAACATGGCAGTGAGTAATAGTGAAGCTTGTTGGTTTAATTACAAAAACTGCTATCACCTCATTGCTGAGAAATGTAATGTAGCTGCTAGTAGCAAAGCTGTTGTACTTATAAAATTCACGGGGCAGGGGTTGAAAACCAGCTCCTGAATGTGCGGTTTCTTACCTATAATTATATTTGGGTGATAAATTTGGATGTTTTTGTAATTAAACCAACAAGCTTCACTATTAAGATACTCACTTGCTCATTCCCTCTCTCTCTTTCTCGTTAATTCAAATTCATTCAAATAAATATAATCTTACAGAGTTAATTCATTTAACTTTAGAATTCTACATCTCTAGACAAAATAACAAATTAAATTTATCGTTATTTTCCAGTCTTTATCCATTCAGTCAGATTTTGAGCATCCATGACAGCTGTTGTTTATGCTGGCAAATTATAATGTCCATTCAACATGAATTAAAAATAAATAATTTTAATAGCACAGACTTGCAACAGACTTGTGTAAATGCAGCCATTGGGAAGTGGCTCAGGTCAGATACAAAAAAATCGGATATCATGCTGATTTTTTGGTTTGCATGTGTGCAACAAATTCCAATCTGAGTCAGATGTGAGCAAAAAAATCTAATTTTTGTGCCAGTGTAATTGCACCCTGAGGCTTTCAAACTTTAAAATAGGAAGCATAAGCACTAAAAATGCTCTATATGACTTAGAACTAGAAAAGACAGGTTTCTGAATAAATAATTCAGACCTTTTTGTGAAGTGAATCAACCAATTCATTGAATAGCTCCAAAAAAATGAATAAATAATGAACCAGAAACTGCTACCTCTCCTATGAATATGCCTAAAAGAACTAGGATGGACGTCGAGATTTTTTAATCAATATTTTGTTGTTTCACACACTGCTGTATCATTTGATTTCAGATGACTTGCAGTTTAGCAAAAGGACTACTTTTATGAAACTTTAACCCTTTAACTGTCACTGTCCCCTCTGTGGGACGCCTAAGCTTACTTTCATATTACAAATAAATCCTAATCTAATCATGACAAACTATATATCGTTGGAAAGGTCTAAGACTCCTAAATAGATATTTTACCACTGTTTTGTGTTACAAATTATGTAGGAAAAGTAATAGATTAATTTATAACAAGAATGCACCTCAAAAATCTACATCATAACAGGAGTTCTGACCTTTGTCACAAAAAGACTTTCTTTGTTGCCTTTTTCCCTATCACGCAATAGAAATCTTAAGAAATTATATATCAGCTGAAAACTTCTCAAAATTCATCCTTTGAAAACCATTTTAAAATCAGACATTGCATTACCATGGAAATTGTACATCAAAATCATATTACAAAATGTTTTCGTTCATGAATTATAAAAATTTAATTTTGGATATTGCATTTTCATGTCTATGTTCAAGATAGGGAGTGACAGTTAAAGGGTTAATAGTGCTTCGGCATCTTTGAAGCTTGAAACTCCAAGTCCAAATTCACTGTCTTCATCTTTTTTTTGTTCTGTGGAAGAAAGAAAAATGAAGAAAGCCATAAAGGTTTGGAAAGACATTAGCGCGAGTGAATTAACCTTTTAACTGTCACTTCCTATCTTGAACATAGACATGAAATGCACTATCCAAAGTTAAATTTTTATAATTCTTGAACGAAAACATTTAGTAATATGATTTTGATGTACAGTTTCCATGGTAATGCAATGTCTGGTTTTAAAATGGCTTTCAAAGAATGAATTTTGAGATTTTAAGTTTTCAGTTGATATATAATTTCTATTGCGCGACAGGGAAAAAGGCAACAAAAAAAGTCTTTTTGTGACAGAGGTCAGAACTCATGTTATGATGTAGATTTTTGAGGTCCACTCTTGTTATAAATTAATCTATTACTTTTCCTACATAATTTGTAACACAAAAGAGTGGTAAAATTTCTATTTAGGAGTCTTAGACCTTCCCAAAGATATATTTTCTGTCATGAATCGATTAGGATTTTTTTGTAATATGGTAAAGTAAACTTAGGTGTCCCACCAAGGGTTAATTTGGGGTGAACTATCCCGTTTAAACACGTCTGTAGTTCTTTTGCTTACCTCTGGTATGCTCTCTGATACAGCACTGATGTTCCTAACATCATCAAACACACCATTTCCATGAAATTGCTAAATGTACAGTGTTTAATGTTTGCACTGTGATTTCAATTTCTTCCAATAAACATTTAGTAAGAAAACGACAAAGTTTTTTGTTTTTGAACTGGCAAAGTGCTGCATAGTTTGTGGACAGTGTATAACTAAGACCTCTTTAAATATTTACACCATTGCAAATCCCCAGAGGTTTCCAGCCCCGTGAATTTAAATAAATAACCCACTCCCACACATATTTACACACCATGCAGCAACCAATTTAATAAAATCTCTTCAGTTGAAACTAATTTCAGAAGGTTTTCTGCAGACTAAAACAGCCCATTTTTCATTTATAGTAAAATGAGTTACCCTGCTCCTATATAGTTAAATACACATGTAGTTGTGGAGATTTTGATTGAATATGGTTGATTGATTGATAGATTTTTATACCAGGTCACACCTCAAATGATCTGACTGACTGACTGTCAAGTAGAAGACAAGAGATTTAATTTCAAATACACTTCAATATAAACTTCACATAAACAGGTTGCTTGATGTTATGGTTTGTTTGGTTTTTTGTGTCTGGTTTACTGAATTGTTTTCATCAACCTGTTCCACTCCCTTTCACATTTTTGTTGTTATATTTACCTTGACTGAATATCAGAAATTGTTTTCAGGGGGTTGTTAAGAAACACGGGTGTCAAGTTTGATTAAAACGACTCGTTCACGCTATAGCATTTTCTCCACTTGCTTGGTTACTGAACGAAACTAATTCAGGTCTGCCGAGGTAGTAGATTATACCTGTGCTTGGTCGCTTTCTGATTTCATTTTTCCTTTAATTCATTTTGCCTACAGCAGAATCCGTCCCTAGCAAACTGCCGGAGGGAGACCGTCTGTCTCTTAAAGTGACAGCGCCCTCAAAAGCAGCAAGCACGGATAAACTTCATCTGTGCGGCCAATAATCTCATTCCAGCAAGAATAATAAGATTACCCTCTGTTTCTTCTTAATAACCATGAATTTCAGTGATGAATGGTAAATTATTTCTCAGATAACCTTTGTGTATGTTATTATAGTGTCACTGATTTAGATATATATGTTCTCAAATTCATTTGTTGGATGTGCTGTTGTGTTTGTAGTATTTCAACCCTCACTAGGTTTCTGCAGGTCATTTTACATCCAACCAGTGCCTAGAGCAGTATAAATATTACTCCATATTCTTTTTGAAAGGAAAACCTGTTTCTAGAGCAGAGAGATTGAAAGCCCATCTGATTGGACAAGCTCTGCATGAATGATATTGTATTGTGCAAATGTTTCATCTTAAGGGTTAAAAAGACACCCTTATCAGACTTAATTATTAATTTCGGCATTCCTAGTGGATGTTACACATCCCACCTGTTGTAAAAGCTAGTAATATGAATAAATCACTCCCAAACATGTCATTTGTACAGGAAAAAAGGGTGTAGCAGACAATCATCAATGATTGTTATTCATCCAAAATTTTGATTTGAGCTTACAACCACTAAAATATTCATTCAGCGGTTACAGATGGACAAAAGCACATTATTATTTCATCAGACACTGATGCAAACATAGGCTTTAACAATGATGTTTGATTCATCAAGGATTAATCTGACAAAACAGCCATTAAAAATAAATAGTGCGACAGAAATAAAACGATAAGCATTAATAACTCGTTATCAATAAAGTATGAGACATGGTTGTTTGTGACTTTGTCAAACATTAATTTGCTAACTAATTTAAATATGTATTTTTCAAGCATATGTGAAGTTGGATGGTTCACTGTGGAGACTGTTCAGATCTGCATTTATTAGCTGGCTTTGCTCTAAATGTCTGTTGAATTTTGATGGCTTCATGCTCTTGGCTGCCAAAAATTCACTGCTCAAAACACTTGCGTGGCCCATCCTTGCAAGTAATTTAATATTTCATGTAGTTTGGGTCATATTTTATTTTACTTGATAAAATATTAAAAAGACTTTTTTTTATCTGTCTTATTTTTAGCCTATTTATTTTGCCTTCGTAACTATGCATGATTGCCTGGTTAGAAATAATTGGCATATTATTATTTGCATTTGCATATTTCTGTTTTTCCCTCGTGTCCCATTTTTTGAAAGCGACCCACCCGTTGAGAACTATTGTTCTAAAATTCATCAGTCATGAACTCCTAAAGACACTGAATTCATAATGAACAAAAGCACTCAGCTGCATGTACGACATACTTCAGACATCAAGTGCGCTGATCTGTCTAGAATTGCACAGGTTACTAATCCACAAAACAAAGGCATCTGGCAAACTGCCATCCTGTAGGAAATACACACAGACTGAATGCCTGTGTGTATTTCTTAGAGGATGGCAGTTCAGTTGTGAACTGAATACGTGCAGCAGGTTTAGAGGTCGGACCACAGAGACAGATCTGGAACAAACTAGTGGTTAAAGCTCAGGGCTGGTAAACAGAAGATTGCAGCTTTTATCCCTACAGGGAATCTCCTTGTCGTAGTTCAACTGTATACTACACTTGGACAAACAAAAATGTTATAAATATGATTGCTCATAAGCTTAGAAATGAAAATATCAAAGATTCTATATAGTGCCTTGGAGTTGAGGTCAAAATTTGACATACACCTTACAGAATCTGCAAAATGTTAATTATTTGACCAAAATAAAAGGGATCATACAAAATGCATGTTTTTTTTTTTTTTAATTTAGTACTGACGTGAATAAGATATTTCACATTAAAGATGTTTAAGAGAGAATGTATACATTTGTAAAAACAACCCCGTTCAAAAGTTTACATACGCTTGATTCTTAATACTGTGTTGTTTACCTGAATGTTTTTTTTTGTTGTTGTTTAATGATAGTTGACCATGAGTCCCTTGTTTGTCCTGAACAGTTAAACTGCCTGCTGTTTTTAAGAAAAAATTTTTTGTGTATTTGAACCCTTTCCAACAATGACTTTATGAGTTTGAGATCCATCTTCTCACCCTCAGGGCAACTGAGGGACTCACATGCAACTATTACAGAAGGTTCAAACGCTCACTGATGCTTTATAAGGACATAAGATGCATTAAGAGCTGGGGGTGAAAACTTTTGGAATTTAAAGATCAGGGTAAATTGATCTTATTTTTCTTCTGGGAAACATGTAAGTATATTGTGTAGCTTCTGAAGGGCAGTGCTAAATGATAAACATATATGCTATTTAGGCAAAATAAGAAAAATGTACACATCTTCATTCTGTTCAAAAGTTTTCACCCCTTGCTCTTAATGCGTTGGTTTTCCTTCTGGAGCATCAGTGAGCATTTGAACTTTCTGTAACAGTTGCATACGAGTCTCTCAGTTGTCCTCAGGGTGAAAAGATGGATCTCAACATCATACAGTCATTGTTGGAAAGGGTTCAATACACAAAAATGCTGAAAAACCAAAGAATTTGTGGAACCTGAAGGATTTTTCTGAGGAACACGGGGCAGTTTAACTGTTTGGGACAAACAAGTGACTCATAAACAACTATCACTAAACAAAAAACACAGCTGTGGATCATTCAGGTAACAACACATTATTAAGAATCAAGTGTATGTAAACTTTTGAACAGCGTCATTTTTATACATTCAACTATTACTTTCACTTGTGGACTATGTAAATGTCTTTTATGTAAAATATATTATTAAGGTCAGTACTAAATAAGAAATAACATGCATTTTGCATGATCAAATTCATTTTGGTAAAATAATTGACATTTTGCAGATTCTGCAAGGTGTATGTGCTGCACTTAATTGTGACAGCAGGCTTGTGTTGTGATTTCTGGGTTACTACATACATTGAGCATTTCATTTAACAATAGCCATAAATGAAAAAATGGCTATCAAGAGTGTGCCACTGAGAATTTTCACAGACTTGATTGTTGAAATGCATTTTACATGAGGGGGGGTAACATTAACTTCCAAATGGTAATTAATTCATACAGAACTCAAACCCCAAATTGTAGCTAAACTACTATCATCATCTGCACAGAAAGTGTTGCCTGTCAGTCACTGCATGAGAAAATTCAAGCCTAACAAATGTGTTTTTAAGCAATGGGTGAAAAAAGCCTGACCTGTTAAAAAGGACACAAAATGAAAATGAGGGAACAGGCCTCTGTCTTTACTATGCTTAAAACAACTGTGTTCATGTTGACCTCCTTGTGAGTGTTTGCAGGACAGCAAAAACCTTCTTCAGTGGGCATTGAATGCAGAGCTGTAAGTGTTGTCTGACCTCTAGGCAGCCTGTATGATAGCTTTAAGTGCTCACTCCAGTGATTGCGTGGTGATGAAGAGCAGAAGTTCAAGTGGGGCATGGCTAAGTGCTTGATACTGTTCTAGCATTCGCCAAGACAGGACAGCCCATTCAAGCAAGCCAATACGCAATGTATTTTTCTACATTAATCACTGCAGGAAAAATAACCTTTCTGCATTCTGCTAAACATGAACTCACTTCATCTTGAAAACCCTGATAAAAAAAAAGGTTTTACAAAATCCCAGAAGAAATTGTTGAATAAAGTTATTTTTGCTTTCACTGCACTTAGAAAGTATTCTAATAGCATCATAAAATTAAGGTTAAACCACTGATGTCACATGGACTGTTTTAACCATGTCCTTACTACCTTTCTGGGTCTTGAACGTTTCTGTTGTGTTGCTGTCTATGCAGGGTCAGAAAGCTCTTGGATTTCATCAGAAACATCTTAATTTGTGTTTTGAAGATGAACAAAGGTCTTGGAACGAGTTAAGGATGAGTAATAATGACAGAATTTTCTTTTTTTAGTAAACTATCTCCTTAACCTTGATAAGCATTTATGGACTGCATTATGAAGCTTGTGGCACAGACCTCTGCGGTCCTTTGACCCAGCCTTGCTTTGAAAAGAATCTTATAGAGAAAAAGAGAAAAGGGAGTGAGAAAAGTGCACAGTGTTGCTCCTTTTTCTTTTCTCCTCTCTATTTTCCAAACCTTCCTTTCTGTAGAGTTTTATTACAGGGAAATTAAAAGGCTGCCAATGCCTTTGTTTTGGATTGAAATAAACAAATGAACAACAGAAAAACAAACACGCTCTGGAGGTCCGGATAATCACAGACAACAATTATGTAATTAATTTCTTTCACACTGCATTCTCTTCCTCTCTTCCTTGTCTCTCTCTTTCTCTCTCACACACATACCCGATTTATCTAGTGAAAAGACCATTAGACACATTCAGCATTGACTGCAAAGGTGTCCCAGCTTTTATCTTGACCTCTAGATTAAAGTTCGAGAACATGATTGGTGGGGCAGATGTGGTTAGAAGGTCAACACTTTGGTTAGCAAGACTCTAGATAAGTCATCCATTCAATTCCATCTCTGTGCTACAATAGCAATCAGTGTCCTGGTTGGAGTTAACCCTCCTACATTCAACTTCAAAGCCAAATACACTTCAAACGCCTATACACGCTTCTACCGGCTGACCGAGCAGCCCAATCTCACCTGAGCAGGCCCCTCTGACACTTCCCAGTAGATCAAAAGAAAAAAAAACTTCACTTACTGAAAAAGTTAGTGGAAAAGTCAAAATAAAAAATAAATAAATAAATATAAAAATAAAAGCTTCTAACTTTTCCAAGCAGGGGATATAGAGACGGTTCCCTGCAGAACACATATTCAGGTTGTACATCAAAACCACTTGCATTTAGCCTTGAACCGCTGCAGGGAATTGGAGGACGCAGTATCTTCAGTTCAGTGCACTGACAAACGAGAATGACTCTTTGGCAGGAGCTCTGCCCTTCAGTGAATCTTCACACAATCATCAATGCCCTGAGAAGAGATACAGTCTGCCAGCAACAAAACATTTGAGAAAGACATGCACAGATTATCTGTAGTCTATCTATCTATAGCATCTATCTATCTGTAGTATGTAACTATGCATAGTATATACATTGGCTTGTGAAAGTTTGGGAACCCCTTGCAGAATCTGCAAAAATGTGAATCATTTTAACAAAATAAGAGAGATCAAACAAAATGCATGTTATTTTTTATGTAGTACTGTCCTAAGTAAGATATTTTACATAATAGATGTTTACTTAAAGTCCACAAGACAAAAAAATAGCACAAATTATTAAAATAACTTTTAAAAGATTGGGAACCCTTGGTTCTTAATACTGTATGTGGTTACCTGGATGATCTATGACTGTTTTTTTGTTTTGTAATGGTTGCTCATGTTCTGAACAGTTAAACTGAGCACTGTTCTTCAGAAAAATCCTCCTGCAGATTTTTTTTTCCAGCATCTTTTGCATATTTGAACTCTTTGCAGCAGTGACTGTATGATTTTGAGATCCAACTTTTCACAGAGGACAATTAAGGGACTCAACTATTAAAAAAGGTTCAAACATTCACTGATGCTCCAGAAGGAAGCACGATGTATTAAGAGCTGGGGGGTGAAAACTTTTTGACTTTGAAGATCAAGGTAAATTGTACTTAATTTGTCTTCCAGAAAACATGCAAGTACTTCCGTTGCTTCCAAAGGGCAGTATTAAATTGAAAAAAATGATATTTCAGCAGAATAAGAAAAATCCTCATCCTGTCCAAAAGTTTTGACCCTCCCTGCAGGACATGGAGGATTTTTCTAAAGAACAGGGCTCAGTTAAACTGTTCAGGACAAAAAAAGGGACTAAATAAACATCACAAAACAAAAAAAAAGTCACAGATCATCCAGGTAACCACACAGTATTAAGAACCAAGGGTTCACAAACTTTTAAAAGTGGTTATTTTAATAATTTCAGCTATTTTTTTGGTCTCGTGGACTACAGTAGTCAACATTTTAAGTGGATGAAAAAAGATCATCAAAGTTGTCCTATAAGGCAAGAACGGGTAATGTTTTGGTTTTAGGACAGCTTTGATGAACATTGTGATCCACTTCAAATGTTGACTACTATATATGTAAACATCTTTTATGTAATATATCTTACTCAAGACAGTAAAAAAAAAAAAAAAAAACATGCATTTTGTCTCTCTTATTTTGTTAAAATTATTCACATTTTCACAGATTCTGCAAGGAGTTCCCAAATGCTACTGTAATATCAATCTCAGTATATGTAGTATATATCAGTCTTAGGGGCATTTCCTCTGAGGAGACAAGGGAGGCAATGTTTCCTCAAAAAAATTAGATAAAAATATGCCTCCACTGCAATATTTATGTTCGGCCATGATTGGTTCATTCGATAAATCCTACCTCGTGTTCATGTGCATCTTGCGTTCACAAATCAGTCTGAATGAACAATACAAATGAGTTAATGGGAAGACTAATTTAAAGGGGTCATCGGATGCTAAGTTCACTTTTACATTTTTACGTTTAGCGGCTAAACATGCTAAATGCGGCTAAAGTAAACAATCTCTCCGAGCAGCTCGTCACATCACAGAGAGAAGAGAGGGGCGGGGCGAGCAGAGCTCATTTGCATTTAAAGCAGCCTCGACCAGAATGAGATGATTTTTGCAGAGCTTATTTTGGCAAG
>JAHKKF010537468.1:8799-20818 GCA_019740295.1 Labeo calbasu
TAAAATGAATATATAAATGACTATAATGATTATTATAAATGATTATATGATTAAATGGAATAATAAAATGATGAAATGATTAATGATTATAAATGAATGAAGAATAAATGAAGAATATATAAAAAGAAAGCAAAACACAACACAAATGTATGGTTGCTCTGAGGCAAAACACACACAGTTTGCATTTGAGGATCGTCAGATCCTTCAGTATATAAATTGTATTTTTTTTTTTTTTTTTTTTTTAGAAAATAACCAATCGTTTTGCTAGATAAAACCCTTCTTCATGCCTGGGATTGTTTTGAGCCCCTTGAAGCTGCATTTAAACTGCATTTTGGAAGTTCACACTCACAGGCTCCACTATATGGGGAAAATTCCTGAAATGTTTTCCTCAAAAAACCTAATTTCTTTTTGACTGAAGAAAGAAAGACATGAACATCTTGGATGACAAGTGGGTGAGTAAATCTGTAAGTTTTTGATCTGAAAGTTAACTAATCCTTTAATGTGATTTATGATGTTAACTTGCACGACCAATGTTTAACCCCATTTAAGTACACTGCTGAACCTGTCTGGTCTGACGAATCAAGATTTCTTGTGCATCAGGATATGCCGATTACCAACAGAAGCTATGGCACTTGGATTCAGTGTTGGGTGGACACAAGCCGGCGGTGCCTGTGTTATGCTGTGGGTGATGTTTTCTTGGAACACTTTAGGCCCCATTATCCCAATTGCACAATCCCTGATAGCTGTCAGGTATCTGTCCATCGTTGTGGACCAAGTGCACCCATACATAGACATTGTTCCTTGCCGGTTATACCCATTACCAACAGAATAATGCGGCAACACATAATGAGGCAGCTGACTGAATTAAAAAAAACAAAAACAAATCCTGCTTGTTTCAAAATAGTGATAGCTATGAAATTAATTATTCATCCACTCTTTTAAATAATACACTCTTTTGTGTGGACACAAGATAATCTAAAATTTTTGTTTGATTTTCACTAATCTAAGCCATGGCATTATGCATGGCTCAATAACACTATGAGAATGATGTCAATAGGTTGAGCCCTGCTATTCATCCAAACACGCCCCCACATGTCTACATCATGGTATGGGAAGATCTGCATAATACCGCCCAAATGTATGTGCAAACAAAAAAGGCCAAACTTTTATTCTCGCTGTGGTTTTGCAACACAACACATAAAAAAGACAGTACAAGTCATCATAATCAGTAATTATGTCTTCACTGGATTCAACAAATGCCTCATTTATGGGTTTTATTGTTTTTGTCTTGTCGTGCTGGGAAACAGGATCACAACATGGTAAGGGGCATAACATTTCCGTCAAACGGTTGAGATATTTGGCCAGTCACAACGCACTGGATAGCTGGCTAATCAGACCACACCTCGCTTTTCAGAACGATAAGCTTTGTAAAATCAACGCATTTCAGAAACCACGTAAACACATTGCATTACACCGAATACACAAAACATAATATGACCCCTTTATTGTTTATTGTGTGTTCACAGTGTTTGTTTACCTCTCACTGCTGTGCGTGTGTGTGTGTGCACTTGTGATGGGTTAATTGCAGAGCGCCAATTTTGAGTATGGGTCACCATACTTGACAACACGTCATGACTTTCACTTTCACTTTTCACTTTCATTTGTATGAATTACACAGTGCACCTTTTATGTATGTTAATATTTTCCTTCTCAGCTTGTAGAAAAGCTGCTTGAGCTTTAATTTAACCTGCTTTTGGTGGTTATCAAAGTATTACAAAGGTACTAAACAGATTTTTAAAAAAAATCAATAGGTTAGTATATTAACATTATATCAGTTAATGAAATACCGGTTTTTAATGTAAATTTAAGTTACATTCATAAAACCTAAAATGTTGCTACTGTATTTTTACGGTAAAATTCTGTTAAATTTTATAGATTTTTACAGTACACAAACCAAATTGTGTGTGTAATTTATTTATCCTTGTATTATTACTTAACTCCATTACCTACTTCTAAGTAGAACAGTTACATTTATTTTTGTGATCTAATGGAATCTAATAAAGTACTATTAAATTACTTTATTTATAAATCTTTTTGGTAACACTTTACAATACGTGTGCACAAATACACTGTAAAAAACAATTTGTTGAGTCACCTTAAAATAATTTGTAACCTGGCTGCCTTTAAAAAAATTTAAGTTCAGTCAACTCAAAAAAAGTTTATTCAACTTGAAATGTTAAATTATACTAAATGACAATGTAATGAATACATTATTATTAGTTAAATGTGTAATAATGTATTAATTCCTTAATAACTTATTTTATTAACTAATAGTGTAAATTCATGTGTTAATTACCACAATGGGTTGAAGCCACGCATTTCATCTTCCAGTTGTCTGCTTTTAATTAATCATTAGCTAATGATTTGCAAAGATATCATTATGTTATGACTTTACTTGTTGAGTCACTAGACTATTAACTAATTGTTAAGTAATATGTGATTGTGGTTATGGATTTACAATTAGTTAGTTAGTCAAGTGCCTCAACAAGTAAAGTCATAGCATAATGATATTTTTGCAAATCATTAGGTAATGATTAATTAAAGCAGACAACTGGAAGTTGAAATGCATGGCTTCAACCCATGAAAATGCATAGCTCCAACTCATTGAGGCACATGACTAACAAACTAATTCTATATCCATAACCACAATGACATATTACTTAACAATTAGTTAATAGTTCTGTGCCTCAATAAGTAAAGTCACAACATAATAATACATTTGCAAATCATTAGCTAATGAGTATTTAAAGCTGACAACTGGAAGTTGAAGTACATAGCTTTGACCACTGTGGAAATTAACATATGAATTTACATCATTAGTTAATAAAATAAGTTATTAGGGAATTAATACATTATGACACATTTAACTAATAACAGTTTATTGATTATTTAATCTATGAATCATATAGAATGTTCATTAGTTGCTCATGTAGGAATCATTAATAAATGGTTTAATTCTTTATGAATTATACATTAACTCGTGATTATGTGTGCATTAATTAAGCATGAATTAATGCATATTTGTGCACACGTATTGTAAAGTGTTACCATCTTTTTTAATACTAAATAATTTAACAGAGTAAGGGCATATTTTGAAAGGGATAAATGCCTATATTAGGAGACAATTATTGAGCTTAAAAGCCTTATTTGTAGCCTTCAGCAGACAAAACACTCATGCTTTCCATTTTCTCCTTGATCAAGGTTTGACTAACATAAGTCTTTTTGTTTCATTGTTATACGGAGCTTAGGGGAGTTATTTTACTCCCAGTGGTTGCAGGAAAACAAGACATCTAATATGTCTTGAGTTGTATTGTAGATGTAATAGCACATAATTGTGTAATCTCTTATCTGGGCTGACACCAGATGATATTAACTTCTTTGAAGAATGACACTAGAAAGCATCTTAGAGCAACACAAATCAATAAATTTTCTACACTGAACAGAATGTTGAAATTTATGATATATTAAAATATGTGCGACTGAAACATTGACAAATGTTGGTGTTTTTATTGTTGCTTTGAACAGAGATCTAACCTAACCTTCACTATAATCCAGAAACTATGTAAAAATGGTGGAACGAACACAAAAACTCTCCTTTGTCCTCAAGAGAACTCATACAGACGTTGTGTCTCACAGACAAAAGAAAGTTCTAAAATAAGACAACAGATTTACGTATGTCAGACATGACAGAGACAGCAAAAGAAAGTCTATAAGATGTTCTGAAATTAAATAAATGTAATAATGATGACACCATACATCTAGCAGACACTTCTCTGTTACTCAGTTTTGAAACTTTGCAGATACACATCCCAGTCAACACATATATTGTACATTTTTTTAGACACCTTTGCACTTTTATTCCCTTATTTCTTACTCTGTGAGATTGTTTTATAAGTGAGATGGTGGCTGTCCTCTACATCAAACAAAACAGTTTCACCTAGAAACATCTGACATCTTGCATGAATTTTACAAATATGGGAACTAGCATTTTGGACAGAGCCCATCACTCTTATAAACCCAGAGGAAAGTGTTATGGTTGGCGGATGGTTATGCCCTGGACAATGCTCTGCTGGAAGCCTGGCATTCATGCGGATACAACCTACCCAAATATTGTTGCAGACCACGTACACCCCTTCATGGCAATGGTGGTCCCTGATGGTACCAGCCTCTTGCAGCAGGATAATGCACCCAGCTATACAGCATAAATTGTTCAGGAATGGTTTGAGGAACATGACAATGAGTTCACTGAGCCTGGGCCTCTAAATTCCCCAGATCTGTGGGATGTGCTGGACAAATCCAATCCCTAGAGGTCCCACCTCACAACTTGTAGGACTTGTCTTGGTGCCAGATACCACAGGATATGTTCAGAGGTCTCGTGAATCCATGCCTTGACTCATCAGAGCTGTTTTGGCTGGACAAGGGGGACCTACACAATATTAGACAGGTGGTTTTAATGTTGTGGCTGACAGGGCCCCTGAATATCATGCTTATAGCGCCCTCTTGAGGCAATGCCACTCAAAATGTTAAAGGTGTCCAAAAATCCAAAAATTAATAATGATAACTGTCCGATTTAAAGTAATAAAACAATGTGCATTAATTTTATATGTAAATGTTCATCTGTGTTTCTTTTAGTTTAAACCTAGGGACCAAAACAATTCTGAAACTTGATAAACCTGTAAATCTTAACATATGAATTAAAAAAGTCTTTTTTTTTTTTTAATGGAGCCATTTATTTAGACAATATATAAAAGAAAATCTTTGTTGTTGTTGTTGATTATCATATTTGATACACTAGTCTCATACAGTATGAGATTATGGAGCTCATACTTGAGGATGGAAAAACACCTACATTTTATTTAGAGCCCTGAATTGAGCCAAAAATATATTTATATGGCCAAAATATAAGATGAAATTCTGATTGTAATGCAATTCAGTGAGACATCTATAATAATACAGCAGTACTACTTGAATATGCATATAAAATGCATAAAATATCAGTTGTCACTTTATACCTCCCAATAATATTGTTATAAGCTGACTAGTTGTATGATCTTGTTCTGTAGATTTTAATGTTGGTAAAGAAATATATAATTTTGATTGATCAAAGTTTTGATGATGTCATTTAGAGGCCTATGATACAATAGGCTTTAATAATGTCGTGCTTAAGTTATTTTTCACAGAACAGAACAAATAAAATTTCTCATACCTTTTTTATTTAATTTTAAGGCTTAAATATAAAGTTCACTTGTTCTTTTCTCAGATTTTTGCACATATATTTTAGTAACTGAGGACTAAAAGTAGTACTACTGGTAGCAGATTAGTACTGGAACTAGCAACCCAAGATTTCATTTTAAAAGGACCAGGTCCATTATGCATCTACATCTGCACTGCGTAGTAAGTAGGCTACTAAATACTAGGAAATGTGAATTACTTGAAACTACATAAAACCATGTTAGACCAACAGAATAGTTGTCTAAACAAGGAAATTCACATTTAAAAATATTAGGGTCCCAGCATGCATTGCAGCTTGAATTATTATGTGGTTACTTTTTTTTTGTAATTATAGTTATTTATTGTGCTAGGATTTAAAGAGCTCATCTTTTTACATTTGTTGACTGTCACCATATATCCCAAATATATTTGCTTTATAAGGTGATTGTGCAACCACAAAAATAGCACAGTTCACTTGGTCTATAAAACTATAAATGGTTATCAAAATAAATAACAGATCAACGTATTGTGTTAATTTGCAAAACAGCTAATTTACTGAACAAGAAATATGCATAGCCTTAAATTTATTAGCTGAATGAGGCATTTTGCATTTAGTGAATGAACAAATTGAAACTGACAAAGTAGTGTTACTTTAAATGAGTTTGAGACAGCTTTTGAGAAAACATAAAAATCTAAATACATCAGCAGTGTTGGGGAAAGTTACTTTTAAAAGTATTGTGTTATTCCCTAAAAAAAAGTAACTAATTACGTTACTTAGTTCCATTTTATGGAAAGTAATGTGTTACTTTTTACTTTTTAAATCTAGGGTTTCTTCCAAACGTTGCAAAGATATTTTACTGATTCACTAAGGTTACTGTAAAAAAAAAGTACTGAGGTTGTATCAGTATGATCTAAATGTTTTTTTACCAAGAGATTATATTGTATGCTAGACAGATAATGTGCACCTGATGTGTAACTTTTATTTTGAAGACAGGATGTTTCTCAGAATCGCCAGGCAATCTCTTTGAAACCACTGTTACCATGGCAACAAAAGGGCCCACAAGCTGAATGAGGCATTTTGCATTTAGTGAATGAACAAATTGAAACTGACAAAGTAGTGTTGCTTAAAATGATTTTGAGACAGCTTTTATGAACATTGGTTCATAAAATGGGATTAAATAATTGTGATATTTGTACTATTTAACATATTTAATTGAAGGTTTGCATCATATTCTGAGTTGCATTTCACATTTTTCTTTATTTTCAGGAATACTGAATCTGTTTATGTGCAATGAATTATTGGATGCTCACATTTAGTCTAGAACTATACAGTAACCCTCATGTTTACACAGCACACACAATGCCTCTGCACTTATTTCTGATTTCTATCAATGGGGACAGGAGAGCTATCAATCAAAGTAACTGTCATTACTTATTTGAAAAAGTACACTCTTAAAAATAAAGGTGCTTTAAAAGGTTCTTCATAGCAGTGCCATAGAAGAACCATTTTTGGTTCCACAAACAACCAAATCTCTTTACCTTTTTGTAGTCTGAAGAGCCTTCATTCACCACAAAGAACCTTTTGTGAAACAGAAAGGTTCTTCAGATGTTAAAGGTTGTTTATGGAACCATTTAGACAAAAAAGGTTCTTCTATGACATCATGAAGCACCTTTATTTATAAGAGTGTAACTCAGATATTGTCTTGTAAATTAAAAAATAATGCGTTACTTTGGTAGTTACTTGAAAAAAAGTAATCTGATTACGTAACTTGCGTTACTTGTAATGCGTTACCCCCAACACTGTGCACTGTTCCTTTGTTTTGTTTTTGTTTTTTTTTTCATTGTGAACTGTATCGGCAAATGTCATTTGAAATTACATAATTGTTTGCATGCTGCTATTGATCATAAACTGTGGAGAATAATTGTCATTAAACTGAGTTAAGCTGTATGGTGGAGGCCAATAACAACACTGATATCCATGTAAAGTTTACATTGCAAACTTTGCTATGGTTGGCACTTGAACAATTTTTCCACCCCTTAGAAATAACAGTCATCATGATTGATGCAGAAGATGCAGAAAATCTCGCTCTGGATATAATTCATTTCAAAAACTGGATAGGGCAAACAACTCTTAACACATTTATTAAAATTGTGTACATTGTCTTGCGTTACAGTATGTTTGTTTTTGTTTTTTCTTCTTACCCACGTATTACGTTATATTGTTCCTAATAACTGGTTTGACAACACAACGTGTAATCTTTCATTCCTTATGAATACACTCTTTTTTGTCAAACAGGTAGGCTATTATGCCCAAGTCCACGTGAGTTGCGCAGATGAGAACACATTCAGTCTAATATTCAGTGTTTTTTCACTTTTCTTTTAAAGTGGCATTTGAACAAGACTTCCTTAAATATTACTTTTATAAATATTTATTTAGGTAACGCGAAAGCTTTTAAATAGTAAGAAACGGTAATAGTGAGTAGCCTGGTATGTCATAAGTAGGCGGCTCTGAAACATGACGTTTCAGCAAGAGGGAGTGGAGGCATTTTCCTTAGTGACGTCGCATATACCGGCTGTTTGACTCGGAAACAGCCATACAGCGTGTAAAGAAGAAATGACCGACAGTGACCTCAAATAAGATGTTGAAGACCTGTCTATTGTCTTCATCTCTTTACAACACATCAGCATTTATATAAAACTCTGATAAAACAATTGTAAATTTCAAAGCGCCTTCGAAACGTCGAGTCGTTACGCATCTGTCTGTCTTCCGAGCGTTCATATTTGCTGCGTAAAATAATGGAAAATGCTGAAACATCCGATCAAAACGGAACGACGCACTACACTAACGGTTTAGTAAACGGATTTCACACCCTACAGTCCGATAACGGGGAGTGTATTTCATCTAACGGAGGTGGTCTGGGTGCTAGTGACAGTAGCGGTGGCCATAATGGTATTGAAAATTTCCACCATCTTCATCAGGATGTACACAACAATGGTTCGCCTGCGAAGCGCTGCAGACTCCGAAGACGCGTGGATTCGGGAAAGAAGAACAGACCGCGTAAGTCGAGTTTTCAGTGTTTAATTAATTTTTTGCATTGTAACTCAAATAGAAAAATGACAGTTAGCACAGCATACTGTAAATAGCTATTTTTGGATAAGTTTTATTTAAAACAGATGCATAATTTATCCAGCTAAAGAAACGATTCCAGCGCTTTAAAAATTGTGTTTTTATTTATTTATTTTTCTTTTGTACAATAATCTTGTACGACATCGTTTTCCGTTCGTCATTATAAATAACGGTTATCCCACTATATAATTACAAATTCCTTTTTATTTACTGTTTGGTCAGTGTTTGTACTGAAGAATCTGTTTTTTCCCACCGCATTTCGCTCTTATTCATATTTGTGTCAAGAACGTGAAAGATGAGATTTTTTTGGTGTCATGAAGTCCCGGAAGTGAACCTTTTTTTCTTTTTTGTATTTTATTCAACTATTCTTCGCAATTAAAAAATAAGTTAATAAGATGCCTATTTAAAGAGGAAACGCTTGAACTGTACACACATTTCAAACTTGCCTGTATTAAGAGATTTATTTGTTTTGAAACACCGGGTTATTTAGTGCTGTGAAATCAATGTGATGTTAGCTGTGCGGATTTCATTGGCCAGATCAGAAAATGAGGGTGTGACCAAAACACGCCAGATATGAAGGACTTGCTATTTCAACCAATGAGAGGAAAGGATCATATAAAGGGGTGGGGAAATCGAACTGGCAGACTTTACAGTACTTGTGTAATTAACATAAAAAGGCAATAGCACACCTGCCAAGTGACATGAGGACATTTATTCTTCTGCCAGCAGCATTTGAATGATACATACATATATTGGTTAGATCGCTTTGTGCTTCATATTGCTGTCTTCATAATCTGTCTCACCTGCAAAGTATGAAATTAATTGTGAAGAAGCCAGGTAAGTTAAGGTCCTCCGTAATATTGTTGAATCAGTAAAAGCACTGCACGATGTAAAAACTTGAAGTGATTCCGTTTTGTTGGTATTGATTATTCGGCATCTTTTTACAGTCTACTGTCAGTCAAGTAGCTAAAGTAATTGCACACTCCAAAAAGTATTTATAGTTATTCATTATTTATTTGAAATGTTGTTTTTAAATATTAAAAGAAATCTTAGATATTTATTCCATTGCTTTATTACATTTTGGGTTGTTGGCTGTAAACTGCTGTAGCTTTACTTTTTTGTTCATTAACTGCTGTAAAGTCACTGTATTCTTCGTGGCTTTGGAGTACTTTGCTCTCTGAGACGAGGAGTGCACACACCTTTTACCTACATGTACGTCTGCCAGCTGAATTATTATCACTGATCTAAACACAGACTCCCTTAACTAATCAATGACATAAGAAAGTGTTTTCTCCCAAACGTTGCAAAGATATTTTACTGATTCACTAAGGTTACTGTAAAAAAGAAAGTACTGAGGTTGTATCAGTACGATCTAAATGTTTTTTACCAAGAGATTATATTGTATGCTAGACAGATAATGTGCAGCTGATGTGTAACTTTTATTTTGAAGACAGGATGTTTCTCAGAATCGCCAGGCAATCTCTTTGAAACCACTGTTACCATGGCAACAAAAGGGCCCACAAGCTGTAGTGTGAATAGAAAAAAATCCCCCCTATCAAGGCGATCATATCAGACAGTATTCATTAATATACTTATTACACTAAAATCTTAAAAAATGCCAATACGTCACTTAAGTACTATATTTTAATTATAACTATTATTATTATTTTTATTTTTTTTTCCACACCTATTCCTCTCACATCCATCAATACCACACAGAAAGATGAAGGTTATGTTTGTTTAGAAAGAATAGCAAAATTTCCCTTTCTAAAACTTGAGATTTTTTTCCAGCTTTTCCATGGTTCGGAATGGATATCGGAGGCACCCTGGTAAAGCTGGTTTACTTTGAGCCCAAGGACATAACTGCTGAAGAAGAACAAGAGGAAGTGGAGAGCCTGAAGAGCATCCGCCGATATCTGACCTCCAATGTGGCCTATGGAAACACAGGTATCCGTGATGTTCACCTTGAGTTGAAGAACCTCACCATGTGTGGCCGGAAAGGCAACTTGCACTTCATCCGGTTCCCGACACAAGACATGCACCGCTTCATCCAAATGGGCAGAGACAAGAACTTCTCCAGTCTGCACACCACACTGTGCGCCACGGGTGGGGGCGCATACAAGTTTGAAGACGACTTCAGAACGGTATGTGAACAACAGAGGAATGGCGACATAGTAATGGAATTTATCCTGTTTGATTGAATGTAAAAATATGTTGATGCGTAGCAAGCTAGTATTTTGTTGACATACTGTAATGTCTTGTTATCTTACTGCCACTTATCCTATTACTGTTATCAGGACAATGAATGGTGATCTTTAAGCTATGCCTGTCACATTTATGATTGTGTATGTACTTATACCTGCAGGTGGCTGGTTTGGAGCTGCAGAAGCTAGATGAACTGGACTGCCTTATTCAAGGTCTGCTCTACGTTGACTCAGTCGGGTTCAATGGTCATCCTGAGTGTTATTTTTTCCAAAATCCCTCCGACCCTGAAAACTGTGTCAAGAGGCCATTTAGCCTGGAGAACCCCTTCCCTATGTTGCTGGTAAACATTGGCTCGGGGGTTAGCATCCTGGCTGTTTACTCCAAGGATGATTACAAGCGAGTCACAGGCACCAGGTAAATTTCAGCTTCATGTTTTTTCTTGTAGGTAAGCAAATGGGTTCATTTCAGGGTTATGCCCTTAGTCCTTGCCTCTATACATCCATGTACATAAGTAAAGAAAATATCTGGCTACTACAGATATGCTTTTTACTGACCAGATGACACATTTATCAGATATGTTATCAAAGGACCATACATATAGCTCAGACCTGATGATTTATTAACGCAGAAGAGAACTGCCAAAGTGCCGAGTACTGCACATGACATGCGTGGAAAAAAAGATATTGTGGCCATAAGAATTTGTTGGCACAACTTAAAAATTTGTTTCATCATTTTAGTTAAATCAGGGCGTTGTACTAAATTATTCGCCTTTTTAATGTGACCTAATTGTTTAAAACTAAATTACAATGAGTGGACTAATAAATTATGTGGCCATGATGTAACTAAAATGAGGGAAAAAAATTAGTATATTGTGGCCACAATTTAACTAAAACAAAGGAAATCATTAATAAAATGTAGCCATGAATTAATTCATAGGAAGAAATTTTTGATTTGTGCCACAGTCTGTTTTTTCTTTCATGTCATGTGTGGTCTTCTTACCAAAGAGCAACTTAAAAAAAACCCTAAAATGTATTCTACAACAACTTGCAATTTCTATGTTTCAACAACAGATGGTGATAAAGAGCCTAAAGTTCTGTAGTATTGCAACTGTAAAGTGAAAATGATGACTTTTTCACTTCCAGAACAAAAACTGACAAATTATTTACTCAGCCCCTTGTCATCCAAGATGTTCATGTCTTTCTTTCTTCGTCGTATAATAAGAATCATAAGAAATAAAACATAATAAGAAATTATGTTTTTTGAGGAAAACCTTTTAGGACTTCTCTCCATATAGTGGACTTCCATAGTGCCCCTGAGTTTGAACTTCCTAAATGCAGTTTAAATGCAGCTTCAAAGGGCTCTAAATGATCTCAGCCGAGGAAGAATGGTCTTATCTAGCAAAACGATCAGTTATTT
>JAHKKF010537470.1:0-12862 GCA_019740295.1 Labeo calbasu
AAAGCATTGTTACATTACAAGCATTGTTGTATTATACACTAATCAAAAAAGCAGAGTTATATTAAAAAAATGTCCTGGCTATTCCAAGCTTTATAATGGCAGTGAATGGGTGTTGAGATTTTGGAGTTTAATAAAGTGCATCCATACATCATAAAAAGTACTCCACATGGCTCTGGAGGTTAATAAAAGCCTTCTAAAGTGAATCAATGCATTTGCGTAAGAAAAATATGCATTTTTAAAACTTTATAAACTGTAATCTCTAGCTTCAGAGGAACTGGGCTACTTTAACACTGTTGCTGTGGGCTGTTTTTCATGTCCGCGGGTTGAAGCGAACCCAGTAATGTGACATTTATCCCCTTGGAATGCAAATTTTACCAGGGGAACCCTGCCAAAAATGTGTATTTTACCCTTCAGAATGCTATTTTTAACCTCGCAATGCGATTGGACTAGTTTTAGGCTAGATTTGAGTATCAGTTGGGGCGGGTTTTGTTGTGAAAACCTGGCAACCCTGCCGCTAACTGTCATACACATGTGAGAGTGGCGTTTTAGCGAATGACGTAAGACGTAGGCGTATCATAAGCTCCGGTGGGAAGTTATGAACTCGTAAGGGCAGAGGAGAGAACAAAAAACACCGGTCACAAATTAAATGTACAAAATGAGAATTTGTAAAGAAAAATGTTGGAGGATTTCGCTATAAACCAAGAGGAGACTGGTTTTCCTTTGCTGTAAATAAAACTTGGTTCTCACAAAACTAGCATATTCTCACCAGAGCTTACGCTACGACCTGCATCATCCGCTGGAATGCCACTCTCTTGTGAATGTGTGTACGACAGCTAGTGGAAGCTAGAGATTACGGTTTATAAAGTTTTAAATATGAATATTTTTCTTACACAAACACATCCATTGGCTTCAGAAAGCCTTTATTAACACCCGGATCTGTGTGTAGTACATGTTATGATGGTTGGATGTACTTTTTTGGGCTTCAAAATCTCAACACCCATTCACCGCCATTATAAAGCTTGGAAGAGCCAGGACATTTTTGAATATATCTCCAATTGTATTCGTCTGAAAGAAGAAATTCATATACACCTAGGATGGCTTGAGGGTGAGTAAATCATGGGGTAATTTTCATTTTTAGGCGCACTATGCCTTTAAATTAACATGTTACAGTCTATTCATTCATTACCTGAAGTCTCTTATTCTATAATTTTTTTTTTCACGCATTACTGCACACATAGCACTACCTGCATCATGTCGTCCAGGCAGTTGAAAATGTATTTTCGAGCCTCTTTGGACTTTATCCCAAACTCTGCCTCGTGCTCTGCGGGAGTCTAAAAACAGAAACACATCAGTGTGGAAAGCGTTCAATCATGAATTGACCGCTGATGCCTTTGAACATAAAATACACAGAAGCACTTTAAGTGGGACATGCCTTGAGTCTCCAGAGAGGGTAACTGGAGTCTGGGCCTCTGTGGAAGAAACGGCTGGTTTTAGTGCCGGCGCTCAGGAGATACTCTGCTGGCAAACCTTGAGTCTGGGAAATGTACCGAATCTGTAGGGATATACATGAAATGTAGATTATACACCTATTTTTCACAGATGGATAGATGTTTGTAGCCAAGTAGTGTATGCAGAGAAAGGTAACTAGCTGCTGTATGAGATTATTTGCTAGTAATAAACTAATATATCAGCAAATATTGTCAACTTTAAGATTACCAGCCCTGGTATGGCTCCTCATCGGAAGTGTTAGCGACCCCTTGTGTCACTTTGCTAATCTACTGATTCTCAATTGAATTTTGAATAAAACTAATTGATTCAGCACAGAACTGATTAGGCTTAAGCAAATCTTATTACTGACCTGATCATATTCTGAAGCTCCTGGATACAAAGGCCAGCCCAGAAACAGTTCAGCAATGACACAACCCAGAGACCACATGTCAATGGCCTCACAGAACGGAAGGCCCAGAATGATCTCAGGAGCTCTGCACCACAACAAACAAATCACAAAGTAGTGAATAAATTAGCTTCATTTCATAGCTTCATATTCTTAGGGATATAATGTACAGTAAACAAATTCTTTAGGTATGAAGGATATATTAGCGACAGACAGATATATTGATATTTGGTCATCCAATGCCGTTAACTGGTGTCATTTCCAAAAAGAGATAAAACACAAAAAATTCTGATTTTAAATACTCCATTTGACTTAAAAGTTTTAAAAAGTCTACGGCATTTGTTGAGTTACATTAAGGGTTGCCAAATATTCATAATTTAATACAAAACTGCTTCACTGCTTCAAGAATTTTTAAAAGAATGTCACCATTTTAAAGACACTTTTTAGTTACATTTATACCACCTATATTTTTTTCACTTCTAGTCCCACAGAAAATATCGAAATGATATAAGGTGTATATTATTGGCAGAAAACAAGTAGAGACATACATATGATATGGTAAAGGTAAATATAATTTTTACAGATGAAGGATATATTAGTGATAGACAGATAGATATTTGGCCATCTTAAGATCATAATCCAATGCTGATTTTCAATTTGTATTTCTACTCTATTTCTCGACTATTTTTTGTAATAGCGATTCAGTGTTTCACAATTGTGTCTATTTCTTGTCATTGTGACTGTATGCTGCAGAGTTGTGACTATATCTCATAATAGCAATTGAATGTGTCACAACTGTGACTATTTCTCGTAATAGTGACTGTATGTCTCAAAATTATGATTATTTCTCATAAAAGCTACTGAATTGTATATCTCACACGTCTATTTCTCATGATAGCGATTGAATGTTTTACAGTTGTGATTATATCTCGTAATAGCTATTCAATGTTTCACAATTGCGACTATATCTCATAATAGCAACTGAATGTTTCACAACTGTGATTATGTCTCGTAAAAGTGACTTGTTTCACAAATGCCTCTATTTCTTGTAATAGGGACTGTATGTTTCACAGTTGTGACTATATCTCATAATAGCAATTAAATGTTTCACAATTGTGATTATATCTCATAATAGTGATTGAATGTTTCACATGTGACCATATCTCATAACAGCAATTGAATGTTTTACAATTGCGACTATTTCTTGTAAGTGACTGTATGTCTCACAATTATGACTATTTCTCATAAAAGCTACTGAAAGTCTCACAACAGCAAATTATTTTTTTATAAAAAAAATATTGATAGTATATCTCACACATGCAACAATGTCACGTAAAAAATGTTTCACAATTGCGACTATTTCTTGTAATAAGGACTATGTCTCAATTGCAACTATTTCTCATAATAGTCACTGTATGTTTCACAATTGTGACTATTTCTTGTATGTCTCACAATTGCAATTACTTTTTAATAACGATTGTATGTCCCACACATGCAACAACTTCACATAAAAGCGACTGAATGTTTCACAATTGACTTTCTCATAATAGTGATTGAATGTTTCACAATTGCAACTATTACTTATAATAGTTACTGCATGTCTCACAAAAATGACTATTTCTCGTAACAGTGATTTTATGCCTCACTATTGCGAAGTTGTATATCTCACAACTGCAACTATTTCTTGTAACAGTGATTGTATATTTCACACATGTGACTATTTCTCGAAATAGCGACTGTAAGTCTCACAATTGAGATTATTTCTCGTTATAGCAATTTTATGTCTCACAATTGTGAAATTGTATATCTCACAAATGCAATTAATTCTCGTAATAGTGATTGTACATCTCCAATATGGGACTATTTCTCGTAATAATGATCGTAGATTCCACACATGCCAATAATATGAGAAATGTACAGCTAATTATGCGTAATTACAACGAGCGAAGCTGGAAGCAATGTAAAACATCCACATAAAACCCTAAAACTTAATTTCTGTCAAATACATATAATAGATTTTATAAATATAATAGTATCATATCAATGTCTATTTGTATCAATTCATGTCTGTAACATAAAAATAATTCTTTTTAATTTGCTTTCATTTGTTCAGAATTTATGCATTCTTATGATGCTTAGTAAAATTTGACTTGAATGCACTAAGGTGCTTTAGGTTCAAAACACACAAATGTAAATGTACGCACAAATGTAAACTATCCCTTACCGGTAGTATCTAGACTGCAGGTAGGTTGAGCACACTGCTTTCGAGACGTGACTCGCTGAACCGAAGTCAATGACTTTGACTCTGTAGGGCTGTCTGATGGGGTCCACCAGCATGATGTTCTCAGGCTTCAGATCAGCATGGATGAGACCCAGACTCTTCAGCTTCATCAGCGCCGTGGCAACCTGCTGCAGGACGGGCCGGATACACTTGAGGAGCAGCGGGCTGAACTTGCTGTGCTTGAGGAAGTCGTAGAGGTTTTGCTCCAGCATCTCAAACACCAGACACGTGTGGTTCTTGTGCTGGAAGCACTCGTAAGAGCGCACAAAGTTGAACTCATCTGCATTCTCTGTGCTCAGACGGCTGAGGATGCTCACCTTTAATGGGACAGGATTGAGTTCAAAACATTTAGACAAACTTGTATCAAGCACATGATTGATGATTAATTGCAAACTTTGAAATAGATTAATAACATTTATCATTGCGTCAGTCCGCTATTAATTATCAGAGGTATCTTCCATGGAAGTCAGTGTCCACCTCAGAGTAAAAACTGTATTTCTTGTATGTGCTTTTATTTAATGCATATCTTATAATTGCAACTTAGCACCTCACAAATGCAATTTTATATCTCATAGTTGTGACTATTTTTCGCAATTGCGACTGTAAATCTTGCAATTGTGACAATTTCTTGTATTAGTGATTGTAATGTATATCTCACCATTTCGAATATTTGTCACAACAGCGATTGCAAATCTCACAATTGTGATTATTTCTTACAACAGCGATTGAATGTTTCACAGTTGTGACTATTTCTCTTAACAGTGACAGTATGTTTCACAACTGACTATATCTCATAATAGCAATTGAATGTCTCACAATTGTGACTATTTCTTGTAATAGCGATTGAATGTTTCACAATTGCAAATATTTCTCATAATAGTGACTGTATGTCTCACAATTGTGACTATTTTTCGCAATAGAGACCGTATCTTTCATAATGTGACTATTCCTCGTAAAAGTGACTGAATGTCTCACAATTGTGAGTATTTCTCGTAATAGCGATTGAATGTCTCACAATTGCGACTATTTCTCATAATAGTGACTGTATGGGTCTGTTTACGCCTGGTCACTTCATGTGTTTTCTCTGATCGGATAGCTATTTGATCATGAAAAGACCAGGCGTAAATGCCCTCCGAAACACTTTCGAAGCATTTAAATCTGATCGCTCAAACCACTTCAGAAGGGTCAGGGCCACATTCCAGATGAAACTGGACAAGTGTAAATGCATCTGGATTTTGAAACCACATGTGCACATTTTCGCCCTCACAAAATATTAAAATATGTGCATTTTATAGTCAGATATAACAGCGCTAATGCAACAAGCATCGCCGTGGACGAGTAGCTGAGAATCTCTTCATCAAGCCAAACCGCGAACTGCCACAAATGAAACTGAAAGTGAATCGCAGAGGCTCAACACACAATCTTCATTAAAAGTAGGGAGACTAACCTATCTTTCCAGTGCTGTTGCCACGCTCTCTCCTGTTGTGCTCTTTGATCTTGAAATTAGCTGATGATGAATAAAATATCATATAATGCAGCGCATATCTGTTGCTTTCGTTGACGTGAACCCGTTAAATTTGTATACAGCATGGGAACTGAAGACCGAATTTATATCCGTTTTGCGAAAACACATTTATGTGGCCAACTTGGTGTAAATGGTTTTAACAAATCAGACAGATATCCGATCAGAGAAAATGTATGAAGTAACCACGTGTAAACAGGCCATATGTCTCATAACTGTGACTATTTCTTGTAATAGCGACTGCATGTCTCACAATTGTGAGTATTTCTTGTAATAGTGATTGAATGTTTTCCAACTGACTATTTCTTGCTGTAGTGACTGTATGTTTCACAATTGTGACAATATCTTGTAATAGTGATTAAATGTTTTACAATTTTCACTATTTCTAGTATTAGTGACTGTATGTCTCACAATTATGACTACTTCTCGTAGCAGCGATCAAATGTTTCACAATTGCGAGTATTTCTTGTAATAGTGATTGAATGTTTCACAACTTTGACAATATCTCATAATAGTGATTAAATGTCTCACAGTTGTGACTATTTCTCGTAATAGTGACTGCATGTCTCACAATTGTGAGTATTTCTCGTAATAGTGATTGAATGTTTTGCAGTTTTGACTATTTCTCGTAATAACAATTGCATGTCTCACAACTGTGACTATTTCTCGTAATAATGACCGTATGACTCACAATTGTGACTATTTCTCTTAATAATCATTGAATGTTTCACAACTGCAACTATTTCTTGTATTTGTGACCATGTCTCACAATTGTGACTATTTCTTGTAGTAGCGATAAAATGTTTTACAGTTGTGACTTTCTCGTAATAGTGACTTTATGTCTCACAATTGTGACTATTTCTCGTAATAGCAATTGAAAATTTCAAAATTGTGACTATTTCTCATAATAGTGACTGTATGGGCCTGTTTACACCTGTTCTTGGTGCAAATGGAAACGTTTTAACAAATCTGATAGAAAACGTATGAAGTGACCAGGTGTAAATAGGCCATATGTCTCACAATTGTGAGTATTTCTTGTAATAGTGACTGCATGACTCCCAACTGAGACTATTTCACGTAATAGCGTTATATGTTTCACAATTGCGACTATTGCTCGTAATAGAGATTGTATGTCTCACAATCGTGAATTGTGTATCTCACAACTGCACCTATTTTTTGTAATAGTGATTGTGACACACAAGTTAAACTTTTTCCCTCATAAGTGACTGTATATCTCACTAACTGATACTCATACCTGTTGACCGCTTCCCGTAATCGCAACTGTATATATTTTTTATAAAACTGTACAAGCTTGTTGATACTGCAAAGGGTATCTCACAATTATGACTAATTCTCGTAATTGCAGTTTTATATCTCTTATTTATTTCTTGATTTAGACTTAGGACACAAAGGAGATTCAGTCATTTACAGCACTAAAATGCAATGATTGGAAAAGGTTGACACTGGTTAACTGCTCACCTCTATTTGACCCTGGCGGGCATAGGACGGATGATTCTTGAGAATCTTAATGGCCACAATCTCATTAGTTCCACGCTTCCAGCATTTGGCGACCTGTCCGAATGTTCCCCGGCCGAGGAACTCCAGTACCTCGTAGCTGTTGGAGACAGAGCAGAGGATCTCATGCTGCACCAGCTGGTAGTCGCCCTCACTGTGGGAGTTGCTGCTCTTGGTGGTGGACGTGGAATGAGCGATGGACTGAGCCGTGGCATTGCCTCCACCTCCAGCCACACGGTTGGGGAGCACAGGAGCCGAGAGCTCCTCCAAAATCTGCACGCTGTCACTGCTGTCCACCTCCTCGCTCTTCCGCTTCAAACTGCCCTGTTTCTGATAGCCCTCACATGTCAGAGAGGTGGAGCCCGCATCTTTTCCACGCTGACTGGATGTAGATGATGACGAAGAGGATGATGAAGGCTCCGGGACGCTGCCGGTGCTGTCTGCGGCACGTACCACTGTCTGTTCCCGTGAGCCTCCAGAAGGAGGAAAGACCAGGTTGGAGGAGTTGTAATTGGAGTTAAATCCAGATGTGGAGGGGGAGGAGCCATTCGGCTGGTTCGGGCTGTGCTGGTAGTAGCTGTTCTCACCTGATTGGCTGCTCACGTTCCATGCATGGTTTTCCAACTTCAGTTTCTTGGAGCGGGACAGGCCACTGGAGGACACGGAGGGAGAGGAAAACGCCTGCATTTGCGAGGACATGCCTAGAAAATATAAAGTGCAAAATTATTTATAAAATCATTTATGATTTTTTTTTTTTTTAATTTTTTTTATTCTGCATTATTTATTCTATTTGTATTCGTACTTCTATTTGTATTTCGTATTTATAAAATATTTTTTGTTCCTGGTTTGCACCTTTTACAAAATATTATGAATTTTTGAGAACAAATATAAATAAGCTTTCTTAGGATTACTTTATTTAACAAAATGACAAGAGGACAAAATAAAACAAAACAGCTTATGCATGTTGGTTATGCTACAATGGAGTTTTTCAAATATTAATATTTTAAAACAAACCTTTTTGTGGTTCAACAAATGAAAATATTATGACATTATAATGTAATCCATTTTTGTAAAAAAAAATGTAAAGAATTTTATCTTTTTGAGACTTTTTTTCAGCTACATTTATACCATCTAGATTTTTTTCACTTTCAGTTCTTCAAAAAAATATCAAAAAACTTTTAATTCAGACAGTAAAAAATGTTTATCACATGCATTCGAGTCATTGTCTGTATGTCTGTAAAAACAATTTCAATAATTTTAATTTTATAAAATAATTTAAATGCACAACTTAACCATTATTTTCAAAAACATTTTTATTATTATTATTATTATTATTATTATTATTACATAATATTATACATTTTTGAAAACAAATATAAATTAGTTTTCTTAGGGTTACTGCATTTGATTGAACAAAATGACAAGAAGACAAAACTAAGACAAAAATTCATATTTTAAAACAAAACAAAACTTCTTTGTGGGTTAACAAATTATAATATTATGATATTTTAATGTATTCTTGAGAGACATTTTTTCAGCTACATTTATACCACCTAGATTTTCTTTTTTCACTTTCAGTTCTTCAAAAAAATATCAAGATGACTTTTAATTCAGAAATTAAAATATGTTTATCACAGAAGAGATGCATTCAAGTCATTGTCTATATGTCTGTAAATGTTATTTTCATATAATTTTAATTTTATAAAATAATTTCCATGCACAACTTAATCATTATTTTCAAAAACATTTTTTAAATTATTATTATTATTATTATTATTATGTCTGTATTTTTTTTAATAATTTAAATTTAATTTAAAATGTTTATTTTAAATCAAAAATAATTTTATAAAATAATTTCCATGCACAACTTAATAATTATTTTCAAAAACATGTTTTAATTATTATTATTACCAAATAATATTACGAATTTTTGAGAACAAATAATTAAGCTTTCTTAGGGTTACCTCATTTGATTGAAAAAAAATGACAAGACGACAAAACTAAGACAAAAAATAATATTTTAAAACAAAACAAATTATAATATTATCACGGCATTATAATGTAATCAACTTTTGTCATTTGTTTTTTCAAGAATTTTATCGTTTAATGAGACATTTTTCATCTACATTTATACCAACTTGATATTTTTTTCACTTTTTTTGGTTCTTCATAAAATATCAAAATGACTTCTAATTAAAAAAAAATTAAAAATATTTAACACAGAAGAGATGCGTTCAAGTCATTGTTTGTATAGCTAAAATTTTTATGTTTTTTTTTTTTTTTTAAGAATTTTTTTTATGTTTTATTTAATAAAATAATTTCCATGCACAACTTAATCATTATTTTCTTTTATTTTTTATAGTTTTATAGTATAATAGTATATTATAGTATAATTATACTTTATAATTATAGTATTATTTTATTATATAGTAGTATTATTATTACAAAATATTATGAATTATTGAGAACAATTAAAAGAAGCTTTCTTAGGGTAACTCCATTTGACTCGAACAAAACATTAAGTTTAGGTTTTTCATTAATAGTCGTTTATGGTTTTCAAATATTAATATTAACTTATTAAAGAACATTTTTCCCTTTTTTCCCCCAAAAATGACTTTTTTAATTCATACTAATGAATTAAAAACCTGTTTATCATTAAAGATGTGTATTTAAGTCATTTGTATTTCTGAATACCTTAACACAAAAAAAGACAAAGCCTAGAATAAAACAAACGTCCGTTGCCATAGCAACCGCTCCAGCTAGGTGATCCAGGATGGTTGCTATAGAAATGGCTGTAGCCAGTTAATTGGGATGGGTTGTCATGGCAACGATTGCTACTGTGTGATAAAAAAAGAGGTGTGGCGGCGACAAATGTGTCACAAACAAACTATTCAACTTTCATTGTGACAGTCAAACGTGCACTAACATGTACTAACCCTAACCAGCCAACACACACCGTGACTGTAGCGTCAAACACTTCGCTGGCTGCAGAAAAACACCCAGACGTGCTGTACGCATGCAACACGCATCATAAAACCTCACGAGCTGTCACCGTGCAGTGTAACATGTTTACAGCTCACCTGCTATTTATGTGGAATTCCTCAGCTTGCCACTTGTTCCTCATCTCTCCTATTAGGCCCCATTGTTTTTTCTTTTTTATAGAAAAGTCCCTCCGTAAAAACGTCGCTTTATTCGAGCCGACGAGCTTCCGGGTGTCTAAAAATGTTAGACACAGTCCAACGCGCTATCAACACCATCGTTAAACATTAATATTCTGCAAGGACAGCGCACAGAATTGTGACTGAGACCTGGAGAGGAATGTAGGGCATTAAACGGGCTCCATTTCCGGAGTGTGAGATCGAGCGCTGATTGGCTGGACGCGTGTCACGTGGTGCATAAATCAGCGATCCTGACTTGTTAGTCATGAAGCTGCGGCACAGTTTGTTTTTTAGATGCATTAAAGCGCTTTTTCGTTCAATTTCCATTCAAGAGTGATATGAGCAATAACTCTGAATGTGTTTAATCAGTATTTGTATGTGCCTGAAAGTTTTAGGGAGTTTTTATGAACATTTTTTTACCTTTTGAGGAACTTGGAAGTGTTCAAGTGCTTGTGAATAACATGTCTATAATGTATACTCTAACTAAGGCATGAGTTTAAAGGGACAGGTCACCCAAAAACTACAATTCTGTCATTAATTACTCACCATCTTGTCGTTCCAAACACATAAGTGGTTCATTCATCTTCCAAACACAAATTAAGATATTTTTGATGCAATTTGAGAGCTTCCTGACCCTGAATAGACAACAGTGTATTGACCACGTTCAAGGGCCAGAAAGGTGGTAAGGACATCCTTAAAATAATCCACGTGATATCAGTAGTTTCAACCTAATCTTACGATGCTCAAGAATACATTAGGTGCGCAAAAAAAGCAAAAATAACAACTTTATTCAACAATTTCTTCTCTTCCACGCGTTCACAAGAGTACCACGATGCATGCGTACTGACACGCATACGTAGTAGTATTCTCGTGAATGGCAGCGAAGACTGACGCACAGGAGAAGAAATTGTTAAAATTATTATTTTTTGTTTTCTTTGCACACAAAAAGTATTTTTGTAGCTTCATAAAATTACAGTTGAACCACTGATATCACATGGACTATTTTAACAATGTCCTTACTACCTTTCTGGGCCTTGAATGTGTCAGTTGCATTGCTATCTATGCAGGATTTCATGAAAAATATCTTAAATTGTGTCCAAAAGATAAAGGTTTACAGGTTTTAAACAACATTTATACCACCTAGATATTTATTTTTCCCACTCTTCCTCAAAAAATATCAAAACAACTTTTAATTCAGAAATAAAAAAAAAAAAAATAATAATTTTATCAAATAATTTTTAATTCGTAACCTAATCATAATATTAAAAAAAACTTCTTCTTTTTTTATTATTAATACATAATATTATGAATTTTTCTTAGGGTTACTTCATTTGATTGGACAAAAAGACAAAAATAAAACAAAAAAATAATTTTAAACAAACTAAACTTCTTTGTGGTTCAACGAATGATAATATTATGGCATTATAATGTAATCAACATTTTTTATTAGCATTTACACCTGGATATTTTTCTCACTTTTAAAACTTCAAAAAATATCAAAATGACTTTTAATTCAGAAATTAAAAAAAAATTATCACAGAAGAGATGCATTCAAGTCATTGTTTGTATGGCTGAAATTTTCATTATTTTCTTTTATTTTTAATAGTTTATTTTTAATATTATTATTATTACTACATAATATTTTGAATTTTTGAGAACAAATATAGAAAGCTTTCTTAGGGTACTTGTACAAAACATTTAGGTTTTTCATTGATAATACATCAGTTATGAAAAACCCTGCTAATTTTAATGGTTTAACCAGTACAACCATTATAATCAAAATTTGTAATGGTTTTACTGGTTTTAATGTTTCTATTGGTGGCTTGTTAAAGGAGAAGTCCACTTCCAAAACAAAGATTTACATATAATGTACTCGCCCCCTTGTCATCCAAGATGTTCATGTCTTTCTTTCTTCAGTCGTAAAGAAATTATGTTTTTTGAGGAAAACATTTCTGCATTTTTCTCCATATAATGGACTGATATGGTGGCCCGATGTTGAACTTCCAAAATGCAGTTTAAATGCGGCTTCAAACAATCCCAGGCAAGGAAGAAGGATCTTATCTAGCGAAATGATTAGTTATTTTCATTAAAAAAATACAATTTAAATACTTTTTAATCTCAAACGCTCATCTTGCCTTTCTCTCCCTGAACTGTATATTCTGACTCAAGACAGTTAGGGTATGTCAAAAAACTCCAATTGTATTTTCTCCCTCAACTTCAAAAATTATTTCAAAATCGTCCTACATCTTTGCAGAAGTTCCAACCCAGTCTTTGCAAAGTGAACATGCAAAGAAGATCAAACACCCTTAACAAAAAAGGTAAAACAGTGAAATAAGATGATTTTGAAGTTCAGGAAGAACATGAGATGGGAGTTTTTCAACATACCCTAACTGTCATGAAGAGGAACAAAAACTATATGGAGAAAAATGCAGAAATGTTTACCTCAAAAAACATTCAGCAGGGAATTGCGTTCAGGGGTAAAATACACATTT
>JAHKKF010537470.1:19163-30214 GCA_019740295.1 Labeo calbasu
TTTTTTTGTGAAAATAGAAAGCTCAAAAACAGCATTTATTTGAAAGTGAAATCGTTTGTAACATTATAAATGTCATTGACAATGTTTGGTCAATTTAATTAGTACTTTGCAAAATAAAAGTATTCATTTTTCTTCTTAAAAAAACTTGAATGGTAGTGTATCACGGTTTCCACAAAAAGACAAAAATATTAAGAAAAAATATTTTATAATTAATCAGATATAAGGTTTTAAGATATATTAGAACTAAAAAGTTGTTTTAAATGCCAAAAATATAAAAAATATTAAACTCTTAAAATAGTACAAATATTACTCAAAATTACTATTTTACTGTATTTTTATATTAAATAAATGCAGCCTTGTTGAGCATAAGAGACTTCTTTAAAAAACATTAAAATATGTTGCTTATTCAGAACTTTTTGACTGGTAGTGTGTGTTTATGTGTGTATGATATAAAATAAAATCAAATGTTTTAAAGTAAATCAATTGTACCATTCCAAGATGTTGGAGGGCAGAGGTTCAGCACAGATATACGGGACTGGATCTTTCTTGATGCGGAGGTAATCCTGTTTTAACCGCTGTGTTGCTGTGGTTGGGGCCCTCTTGTTTAGGTTGTTGCTCATCTGTGAATCACATGGCACTTTCGGTTACACAGTACAATCTGAACACTTCCTAGTGTTCATACATGAGACTAATATGAAAAACAGAATATTTACAACGCTGAACTACATCAATACTCGGATCATGTTTGTTAGCAATAATTGCAACCTTACTGTTATGATTGTCAACAAGGAAGCAGCTTGATATCTGTGTATGATTATGAACTGAGTGTACAGCAATCTTACAGTGTGTTCTTATTACACTTAACTGTACAAATTTGATTACACAACGGCAGACATTTAAGCAAACGAGAAGAACTGTTGTGCTATTTAAAACAACATGGTGGCATGTGTTTACTGTGCGGTTTAACACCTTAACAGTCAGCAACTGTAGTCAAAATAAGACAATAACAGTGAACAAACGGGTGTAAATATGATTAAACAACAACGAGATGAGTAAACAGGGTGCTCAAACGAAGACAGCGAGTGTGTTTCAAAACATATAGTGAGCTTCCTATCAAGACAGCATCTTTGCACGTCACAGGCGCGTTCTAAACGCTCAGATTTACATTGATGACAACAGACGCTGTCTAGGTAGACAGTTTACTAGGTTTTAAAACACAGCCGTACACACTGAAAGGGGATTTTTAACGGTTCAGCCTCACCTCTTTCAACGCCCTCCACGGGATCGACCACGGTCAAATTCCGGTGATATATTGATATCCCTTTTTGTTTCAGAGTGAATACGCCGTTGATAAACTTTCAAAAATAACAAAAATGTAGCTCTTCGGCTAAGGTGAAATTGTCATCTATCCCCCATGCCAATATGGCTGCCGCAACACCAGGAAGTGATGATGTAAAGGGAAAATAAAAGTTCTGCGAAGCGCTCGGCTGCCTTTTAAAATAAAGGTCTGACATTAGACCGACAAAACTGAGCGAGTTGCATTTATGCAAAATACATGTGGATTTAGCATTATGAATTATTTTTTTTTTATAAAGAAAAGTTTCAAATAACAAAAGCATTTGTACGGCATTGTATGCAGTATGTCGCTGAATAAAATTTTCATCAACATTATAACACATAAAAACCATAAATTCATTAATTTGTTCATTTATTTATATAGAACAAACATTATTTATACATAATGTGTAGCAGTCAGTACCTACAGTGATCTTGGTGTAAGAGCCGGCTCATTACAGTCATTCGTTCGGGAATCAGACTGTTTTCGTCGTCATGTATGTTTATGGTTCACAATAAAGAACAGACTCATTAGAGTAATTTTTCAGGAATCAGACTGTACTCCTCGTCATGTATGTTTATGATTCACAATAAAGAACCGATTCATTAAAGTCATTCGTTCAGGAATCAGACTGTACTGCTCGACCTAAGTGTTAATGATTCACTATAAAGATCCGACTCATTCGAGTCATTTGTTCGGAAATCAGACTGTACTCGTCATCTTGTATGTTTATGATTCAGAATAAAGAGCCGACTCATTAAAGTCATTCGTTCGGGAGTCAGACTACACTATTTGACCTGTGTGTTAATGAGTAGCTATAGAACCAACTTATTGGAGTAATCTGTTCGGGAATCAGACTCGTCAATATGCATATTTACGATTCACAATAAGGAACTGACTCACAAGAGTCATTCGTTCAGGAATCAGACTGTACTGTTCGGCCTGTGTGTTTATGATTCACTGGTTCACAACTGGTTCAAAGAATGGACAACCCAATTTGTCTTTGACACAGTTTCAGAACCGACTCATTAGAGTCATTCGTTCAGGAATCAGACTACACTGCTCGACCAGTGTGTTAATGAGTCACTATAAAGAACCGACTCATTAGAATCATTTGTTTAGGAATCAGACTGCACCTGTCGTCATGTATGTTTATGATTCAAAATAAAGAACCGATTCTTTAGAGTCATTCGTTCAGGAATCAGACTACACTGCTCGACCAGTGTGTTAATGAGCCGCTATAAAGAACCGACTCATTTGAGTCATTTGTTCAGGAATCTGTATTCGTCGTCATGCATGTTTATGATTCGCAATAAAGAACCGACTCTCAGAACGTTCTGGAATCATACTGCACTGTTCGGCCTGTGTGTTTATGACTCACTGTAAAGAACCGGTTTGGAGGATGGACAACCATATTTGTCTTTGATTCACTTTAAGAACCGACTCAAAAGAGTCATTCGTTTGGGAATCGGTTTATACTTGTCGAATTTGATTGGTTATACAATAGTCGGAAACGTCTACTGTGATCTCACTGCATGTTTTTGATTCACGACAAGGAAACCAGCTCATAAACTCATTGATTCATCTGGAATGGTTGAAATGTCAAACTTAACTTCATGTGGACATATAAAGTCCTTCTTGTCTGTCAAATGACTCATTTGGTCTTCAGCAGAAATACATGAAATTGCATAAGGTAAATCATTTTATATGAAAATGTACTGTAACCAAAACAATGATCTAATTTATCACCCTTACCTGATGCTCATGCAGCAAAATCCTCATTTTAATCAACAAGAAAGCAACCATATTTTTAAGATATATTTATTTCCCACAACAAAAGGTCCACTCAACGTTTATGCATTTTTAACAAAATACCATCATTTTATGATATATTATCAATTTGCATCTAAAAAAGACAATATACAATATCTGCATTTGAATTTGCAATGATTTATAGTGGCTGTACAGATAAAATATATAGACTACACCAGCATAGTCAATACAAAACAGTACATTCATCACTACAGCAACAGACAAAATCACTGCAGATTCTCCAAACACAACTTTCTTATTATTTCAACTGATTTAAAAACAGAAACAAATAATCAGCGCCAGATATGTTTCATAATAGAGGATAATAAAAGTGATGCTTGTAATAGTATTGAGATGAATGGAAAATGAGAAAGCATTCATGCATGATTTTTTGATTATATGTTTTAACAGACATGATGAAACCATAAATTGCAGATGTTTCGACATGTAGTGCTTAATCAAGTGCCTGTTACTGTGAATGGCTAAAAGAAGGAGAATGCGAATGAAGCAAGTAAACACTAAACAGTGGGGATAAGTCCAGCTGACCCCATAAAAATACAAAAATAGCATTAAAATCATTGCAAACATTCAACATGATCATAATTACTGTGTAAAGTCCTTAAAACTCATCTCCATCACACTTAAGATATCAGCTAGTCAAAGTGTCTTCAGCTCCAGCTTGATTGGTGTCCAAAGTTTAAAAGAGTTGATCTGTCACACTCTAGATTAAAAAGAAAAACATATATTAATATATAAATAAAATTCAAATATTTATTTACATTATTTTGCAGACGCCTAATGGTCATATAACTACCTGAAGGAGTGACGGAAGTGAACACTCCTCCGTTTCAGCTTCTCAGGATTGTGGGATGCCATATGGGAAAACTCACGGAAAATGTCCAGGTACGTGGTGTCACCTAAAATGGGATCAAACACGTTTAATGTGACTGTACAGGTGCAGCTGTAATGTGAATGGATGCTAAAATTGATGTCAAATGTTAGAATAAGCTTTACTGAAATGGCAAAGTATGGACATTCAGTCTATTACAGTGTTTTCAGTGGGTTTTAATGCACTTCAGAGATTTAGAGTTAGGGACAGAAAATGAGCTTTCTTGTGCCGTGTAGGGTCTTTGTACTGTCTTGGCCACCATGGCAACAACTGAAACTTTTGAGGCGACAAAGAGTGGGTTTGAACACTTTCTAAACTGTGTGAATTTCTCATGCTTGATTTACAATGAGGAGACTGTCCTTGTCTTCCCAGGACGGGTACTCATGCGTACTGACTAGTGTTTGCACAACAGCCATTGAAAGAGAGATTCTAAATAAAAGATGAGTTCTGTTACATTCCTGTTTAAATAGAAGTTCCATTGAATTTTATTAACTTACAATGAAAGTCTATAGGATAACCATAAACTGGTTGCAAGTTATTTTACAATTCAACATATAAGGTACTGTACGTATGGAAACCTGTTTTCGCCACTGAATAAAAAATGATAAAGGTAACTGTAAATTTTTAGCTCATAATTCGACTTTATTTCTTGCAATTGCGAGTTTACATCTCGCAATTCTGACTTTTTTTCTCAGAATTGAGATATGAAGTTATATATTAGTTATTAGTTATAAAGAGATATAGTTGCAATTCTGAGAAAAAACGTCAAAATTGTGTGATATAAAGTCTTTTTCTCGGAATTGTGAGTTTATATCTCGCAACCGTGACATTTTTTTTCTCAGAATTGTGCGTTAATAAGTCAGAATTGTGAGATATGAAGTGGCAATTCTGAGAAAAACATCAAAATTGTGAGATATAAAGTCAGAATTGTGAGATATAAAGTCGCAATTCTGAGATAAAACGTCAAAATTGTGTGATATAAACTCGCAATTGTGAGATATAAACTCATAATTGCAAGTTATAAAGTCAGAACTGAGATGTAAACTCACAATTCTGACTTTTTTTCTCTGAATAGCAAATTTATATCACACAGTTTTGATGTTTTTTCTTAGAATTGCACGTTAATAAGGTCAGAATTGTGAGATGTAAACTTGCAATTATGAGAACATACAAGTCTTTTTTCCCTCAAAATTGGACTTTATAGCTCACAATTGTGAGTTTATATCATAGTTCTGAGAAAAAAAAGTTAGACTTGTGAGAAAAAAAGTCCAAAAGTTTATATCATATATTTTACAGTTCAGCATATAAGGTACTGTACGTATGGAAGCACATTTTCGCCACTGAATAAAAAATAAGAAAAGGTAACTGCGTATTTTTATCTCATAATTCTACTTTTTTTTCTAAGAATTGAGATATAGTTATAAAGTTGAGAAATTACGAAGAATTGAGACATAAAGAGTTATAAAGTCAGAATTGTGAGACATAAACTTACAATTCTGACTTTTTCTCAGAATTGTGAGTTTATATCTTGTAACTGTGACGTTTTTTTTCTTAGAATTGCATGTAATTAATTCAGAATTGTAAGATGTAAAGTAGCAATTCTGAGAAAAAATGTCAAAATTGCATGATATAAACTCGCAATTGTGAGTTATAAAGTCAGAATTGCGAGATATAAACTCACAATTCTGACTTTTTCTCTGAATTGCGAGTTTATATCTCGCAACCGTGACATTTTTTTCTCAGAATTGCGCATTAAGTCAGAATTGTGAGATATAAAGTTGCATTTCTGAGAAAAATGTCAAAATTCCATGATATAAACTCGCAATTGCAAGATATAAAGCCAAAGTTGTGAGATATAGTTGCAGTTCTGAGAAAAAAATGTCAAAATCACTTGATATAAACTCGCAATTGCAAGTTATAAAGTCAGAATTGTGAGATGTACTCACAAGTTTATGTCTCGCAATTTTGACGTTTTTTTTCTCAGAGTTGCGCGTTAATAAGTCAGAATTGTAAGATATAAACTTGCAATTATGAGAACATACAAGTCTTTTTTCCCTCAAAATTGGACTTTCTAGCACACAATTGTGCGTTTATATCAGTTCTGAGAAAAAAATGTCAGAATTGCAAGAAAAAAAGTCAAAATTGCTAGATACAAACTCGCAACGAGTCCAAAAGAGTTTATATCATGCAATTCTGAGAAAAAAGTTTATTCAGCAAGGATGCATTAAACTGATCAAAAGTGATGGTTTTCGCAAAAATATGATGCAGCACAATTGTTTTCAACATTGATAATAATAATGTTCCTTCAGTAGAAAATCAGCATATTAGAATGATTTCTAAAGGATTATGTGACACTAAAGACTGGAGTAATGATGCTGAAAATTCAGCTTTGCATCACAGGAGTAAATTACATTTTAAAATATATATTCGATTAGAAAACAACCATTTTAAATTGTAATAATATTTCACAATATTACTGCTTTTTCAGCATTTTTATGCATATAAGACTTTCAAAAACATTGAACTTTTGAATGGTAGTGTATGTTTGTATTATATTTTTAATATCTAATATATACCTTTAACCCTCATGTTCTGGGGTTTCATTCAGTCAGAGGAACAATTTAATTAAACAATTAATTTTAGGATGAATATTAGTGTTTTAAATGTTGAGGGTTAAACAAACTTTAAACAAGACCTCAAAAGAAAAACTGAATCTACCCAAACGCTTACAGTAGCAAAATCAGTAAGTTTGTGAGTTAATGCAGATGGTTATATAATAATGCACACTAACTCAGAAAAGCACTACAGAGAAGAAAGAGGCAGGAGAAGTAAAAGCAAGCACAGGCAGTTAGTACTTCAGTCACGTTTCATTTATTGTCATGATTCTTTTCAGTTTAGGAGGAGAGAACAGATAAAAGGGCAGAAACCAAGAGCAAAAAGAAAAGTTGCAGAGGTTCTAATTTACAGAAGAATGATCAGTTATACAATATTCAGACATATTTTACAAATGACACCGACGTGAAAAGAAAAGCAGAAATATGAAAGCGAGCAATAAAAGGGTTATGTGCTACAGCCACCATCTAGAACATCTTGTTATACAGTATTTTTTCCCCCTTTGGCTGCATTGTTCACAAAATTTCTTAAGTTTACTGATTCGATACTCACAAAACAAAATGTTTATGTTAAACAGAAAGTGCTACGATTTCATTGGCCAGCGACAAACCAATGATCTTTTACCCCAAATATGTCAGGGAAAACGTACAGTACCCTAGCCTGTTCACAAACCACAGGTAACACATTTGTAAATTAATTTTCTCTCAAGTGCTTTGGGGAACAGGTCCTCATACACCAACATGTCTGTGGTCTTTGGTTGAGATCTGGAGTTAAAGACTCTTAAGGAGTCTACATCAACATGAAAACAAAGTCTACTGTATTTATGACTCCCAGGAATAAATACGATGTCATCCGATAGTTAGGACGGGAGTTAGTCTTTTATCCTTAAGTTTTGGCGTAGTGTGATGTTAAGACTGTATCGTGAGAATTCATTTACACGCAAAGATTCATGAAAGATAAAAAGCAGCAGGAAACCAAACAGACCAGAGCAACAGCAATCAATGCACTGAAGATAGCAGAAATGAACAAATAAAACAAAACTACCGCATTATAGATTAAAATACACTACCGTTTAGGTTTTGGGTCAGTAAGATTTGCTTTTAAAGATATTGCATTGCATTAAATTGACCAGAAGTGACCCAAACTGCAAGCAGTGTCGGCCCAGATCATCTAACATGATTAGCAAGTTACTAGCAGGCTGTTAGCATAATTAGCAAGTTACTAGCATGTTTATAGCCTGGTTAGCATGTTACTAGCATTTCACTAGCATGTTTCTAACATGATTAGCTTGTCACTAGCATGTTGCTAACATGATTAACAAGCTACTAGGATGATTACCATGTTACTAGCATGTTGTTAACATGATTAGCAAGATACTACAATGTTGCTACAATGATTAGCAAGTTACTAGCTTGTTGCCATCATGTTTCTAGCATGATTAGCATATTACTAGCATGTTGTTAACATGATTAGCATATTACTAGCATGTTGTTAGTATGATTAGCAAGTTACTAGCTTGTTGCTATCATGTTTCTGGCATGTTTATCATATTACTAGCATGTTGTTAACATGATTAGCATGTCGTTAACATGTTTCTTAACATATTAGTAACATGTTGTTAGCATGATTAACATGTTGCTATCATGTCTCTAGCATGATTAGAATGTTGTTAACATGATTAGCAAGTTGCTAGCATGTTGCGAGTACGATTAGCAAGTTACTAGCTTGTTGCTATCATGTTTCTAGTATGATTAGCATATTACTAACATGTTGTTAACATGATTAGAATGTCGTTAGCATGTTTCTAGCATGATTAGAATGTTACTAGCATGTTGTTAACATGATTAGCAAGTTACTAGCATGTTGTTAACATGATTAGCAAGTTACTAGCATGTTGCTAATATGATTAACAAGTTACTAGCTTGTTGCTATCAAGTTTCTAGCATGGTTAGCATATTAGTAGCATGTTAACATGATTAGCATGTTGTTATCATGTTTCTAGCATGATTAGCATATTACTAACATGTTGTTAACATGATTAGCATGTTGTTAACGTGTTACTAGCATGATTAACATAATACTAGCATGTTGTTAGCATTATTAGCAAGTTGCTATCATGTTTCTAACATGATTAGCAAGTTACTAACATGTTGCTAGTATGATTAGCAAGTTACTAGCATGTTGCTAGCATGATGAGCTTGTTAATAGCATGTTGTTAACATGATTAGCAAGTTACTGCCATGTTGCTAGCATTATTAACATGTTTAAACCAGCTAAAACCAGTTGATTCAGTAAAAAACAACTAAGACCAGCCTAGGCTGGTTGTCTAGTCTTAGCTGGTTTAAGCTGGTTTAAGCTGGTTTAACCTTGGCTGGTCTTTTAGCTTTTAGCAGGTCTCCCAGCTTGGCTAGCTAAGACCAGCCTGACCAGATAAAAAGTGGCCAAAACCACTTTAAAGCCAGCCTGGGAGACCAGCCAAAGTAGACATTCAGCTTAGGCTGGTTTTAGCTGTTTTTTTAAGTAGGGAGTTGTTAAGCTTTGCTATAGCAATAAACAGCTTAGACGCACTATAGTTCTGTATAAAAGTTTTAACCCCCTTAATGAAAGTCTATGGGATTTTAGGTGGTTTGGATAGTCTGGTTTTGGAAAACCGTAAGCAGCTAGAAAAGATATAGCAACTAACTTCAGACCATATTTCACATTATTACTTGTTTTCCTGTATTTTTGATCAAATAAATGCAGCCTTGATGAGCATAACCAACTTTAAATTACAAAATCTTACTGACCCCAAACTTTTGAATGGTAATTGTTGATTTTAACACCTAGTAATTGAATTTGCCTTTCTGTTTTTGGTCTCAGAACTTGAGTTTGGTTGCGAACGGTAAAATTCACAAGTATATTAAGTTACAAAAATACAATCTGTTACCACTATACAAAAAAATCATGTTGTATCATTGCACTATTGCTCTGGGCGGTACTCAAAAAAAAAGCATAAAAGTCCCATTTGAGGCATTTTCTACAAACGAAAATGAACTAAAACGACAGTTAATAAAAAGTGCATAACAGTGGCATTTCAACTGACAAAAATCACATTTTCAGTTAGTAGATTAGTAGACACTTTGTACATTAATGACATATAATAAATCACAGTTTTTGATTCCACTCTCCCTCATGCGTTTGCAAGCACAAAACACAGTTTTAAGCACCCGATCCCTGTTTAAACCATGTGTACAAAAATGCCACTAGAAGAACACTGTTGGAATAGATAGACAGCTGCCTAACATACTGTATAATACTGTTTGAAGTGTAAGTGAAGAGTGAAAGTGCAGTTAGTCGTGTGTATAGAAGCTAACGCTGAAGGTTAGTTCATCAAACGGGTTAGATATACTAGCAAGGGCTCTGTAAGATCAGCGAGTGCAATAGTTACCTCACAGGTAACCCTCATTATATAAACAATGACACAAAAACTGTCTTGAATTGAGTAGCACCACTGTTTGCTAGGCCAGACTACAGTATGGTGGCCAGTCAATCATGTGACTAATCTGAAATCTGCAGCATGTGGTCAAGATCTGGGACTTGGTTAACCAGCCCTAACCAGATTGAGAAAGATGGTCTACTAGGTTAATCTTGGCTGAATCTGGGCAAGTCTGACCAGATAGCAACCATTTAAAACCATCTAAAGCTGGGAATTCCCATCAAGATAAACACATAAACACATGGCAGGTCTTGGTGGGAATGATGGGACAAAGCGCTACGCTGGGCTCTCTAGCACTCGGCTATGTTGAGACAGATAAACTCTTGTATGCATTTCTTATACTGCTGTTCTGTGGGACTGCTGCTAGAATATTGACCTGGCTGACCGAACGGACCCTCCGACTCGCGCATCTCCTCGTTCATACGTGCTAGACGTAACCTGTTGAGAGCGAGAAAAAGAAAACAAAGAGAGGTTTGATTAGGAATTAAACTTTGTACTGTTTGTCATATACTCTACCATTCAAAAGTATGGGGTCAGAATGATGGTTTAAAGAAGTCTCTTATGCTGTTTTCTATTTGAATATATTTTAGTATGTTATTTATTCCTGTGATACAAAGGTGAATCATTACTCCAGTCGCATGATCCTTCAGAAATCATTCTAATACGTTGATTTGCTGTTGTGCTGCTTAATATATTTGGTGGGAAAGTTACACTTTAGGATTCTTTGATGATTATAAAGTTCAAAATATAAATGTCTAACCAAATATGTGACCCTGGACCACAAAACCAGTCATAAGTAGCACAGGTATATTTGTAGCCACAGCCAAAAATACATTGTATGGGTTAAAATTATTGATTTTTCTTTTATGCCAAAAATCATTAGGATACTAAGTAAAGATCATGTTCCATGAAGATATTTTGTAAAT
>JAHKKF010537471.1:0-18582 GCA_019740295.1 Labeo calbasu
ACCTATCGTTCTGTCATTCATTCTATCGTTCTGTCGTTCATTCTATCGTTCTGTCGTTCGTTCTATCGTTCTGTCTATTGTTCTACTTTTCTGTGTCTATCATTCTGTCTATCATTCTTGCTATCTATCTGTCTATCATTCTTGCTATCTATCTATCTATCTATCTATCTATCTATCTATCTATCTATCTATCTATCTGTCGTTCTATCTGTCGTTCTATCTGTCGTTCTATCTATTGTTCTATCTATCGTTCTATCATTCTATCTATCGTTCTACTTTTCTGTCTGTCTATCGTTCTATCATTCTGTCTGTCATTCTCGCTATCTATCTGTCATTCTTTCTATCATCTATATGTATCTATCTATCTGTCGTTCTATCTGTCGTTCTATCTATCATTCTATCTATTGTTCTATCGATCTATCGTTCTGTCATTCTATGTATCGTTCTGTCTATCATTCTGTTGTTCTACTTTTCTGTCTCTGTCTATCGTTCTATCATTCTGTCTGTCATTCTCGCTATCTATCTGTCATTCTATCATCTATATCTATCTGTCTATCTACCTATCGTTCTGTCATTCATTCTATCGTTCTGTCGTTCATTCTATCGTTCTGTCGTTCGTTCTATCGTTCTGTCTATTGTTCTACTTTTCTGTGTCTGTCATTCTATCATTCTTGCTGTCTATCTATCTATCTATCTATCTATCTATCTATCTATCTATCTATCTATCTATCGTTCTATCGTTCTATCGTACTATCTGTCGTTCTATCTATCATTCTATCTATTGTTCTATCTGTTGTTCTATCTATCGTTCTATCATTCTATCTATCGTTCTACTTTTCTGTCTTTGTCTATCGTTCTATCATTCTGTCTGTCATTCTCGCTATCTATCTGTCATTCTTTCTATTATCTATCTGTCTATCTGTCTATCTATCTATCTATCTATCTATCTATCTATCTATCTATCATTCTGTCATTCGTTCTATCGTTCTGACGTTCGTTCTATCGTTCTATCTGTCGTTCTATCTAGCGTTCTGTCATTCTATCGTTCTATGTCTATCGTTCTACTTTTCTGTCTTTGTCGTTCTGTCATTCTGTCATTCTGTCATTCTATCTATCTATCTGTCTATCTGTCTATTTGTCTATCTGTCTATCTATCTGTCTATCTATATCATTCTGTCATTCTGTCGTTCTATCTTTCTAACGTTCTATTTATCTGTCGTTCTACCGGTCTGTCGTTCTGTAATTCTATCTATTGTTCTATCGTTCTCGTTCCATTTTATTTATTTAGCGATGTATCATTCTATCTATTGTTCTTTCGTTCATTCTGTCGTTCTAGCATTCTCGCTATCTATCTGTCATTCTGTCTATCGTTCTACTTTTGTCTATTGCTTTGTTCGTTCTATCATTCTTTCTATCGTTCTTGCTATCTATCTATCTGTCGTTCTGTCATTCTGTCATTCTGTCTATCGTTCTATCTATCTTTCTATTGTTCTGTTGTTCTATCATCTATTGTTCCATCAGTTTTTTTATCTATCATTTTATCATTAATGTTGATTTTGATGACACTGGTTAGTATTTATTATAATGTGTGAAACAATAGTGATGATTTACACATGCCTCTTATCATTTTTAAATAATATTTATAATGCATTTATAATGAATATAAGTATTTATAATGTAGTGGTCTGCATCTTAAAATAGTTCATTTCATACCAAATTATACTAGTAGCTGTTATATTATATGGGATAATAACTTGTACAAACCAACTAATTTATTGGTTTGTCAAATTTGGTTAATGTTGGTACCAATTCTCATTATCAAATAGTTGCTTCTTAGCATGCATATTACTAGAATATTGCCTGTTTATTAGTACTTATAAAGCAGTATTCTGCATGACCATATTTTAGATCATTTTAGATCATTTAGAGTTGCATTTTTTAGATTAGGCAATACTACAGTATCCCCCCCCTTTCCTTAACAAACTGAGCAGTTTTATAATGCGAGTCTAAATAAATCTCTCTAATATATTGCATGTCATATCTCACATGCCTGCTAATACAAACTGATAAGGAGAACGTAGAATATCCAGGTAATATGCAGAATATCCTCAGTGCATCTGAGGTCTCTCGTTTGACTTTCTCCTCATTGCGCACACACATGCATCCGTACAGTAATGGGGATATCGTGTATTGGCTGTAATGCAGTGGTCCAGTCTGATAAAACTATGCTAGCCTTGCACGGGCACAAGGGCAGTGGTCAAGCTAGGGGACAGCACTAAAGGATCAATGGCGATCAGTGTAGCTTCCCTGTCGGTCACTGAGCAATGATTTTCCTTTGGTCACTCACTCACTGCGGCAAGCTGCCAGCTCTCTCTTTCAGAACGGCAACAGTGCCCCCTGTTGCCAAAACGCATGCTCAGATCCAGACCTGCCACCGGTGAGGAATTATGAGCGGACCATTTTTTACTGGTCATCCTTTTTATTGATTAATTCATCCTCCTCCTCAAGATAAAAAGTCATTTTTTTGTAGGTGAAGTTTGACTTACCTTTGCTTGCCATCTGAAGACTATCTGGGTGACATAAGGGACTGAATCACTGCCACTTCTAGCTCGTTACTCACACACTGAGCTTTCACGAGTACAGCACATTCACTAGGAGATAGTGCTTCTGGGAGAGATGTGCAGTATGGCTGTCCAGGGAGGCGGGTAATTATCTGTTATGATCACCAGAAACGACAGCAGTCCACGGGACAGCCTCTGTTATTTCGAGCACAGAGTGATGATTAAAGTGGGTAGGAGAAGTCTGCTTCACATGTGTCTTTGGAAAAGAAATGATTTGCTGACCAGGGAATTGAAGTGACAGATGGACGGATCTTAAGGAGAGTATCACTTGGCAGTTTTCACATCATGATTGGCCTCAGCATCTGGATTGGATGTGTCATTTTGGCCCCTCCGTTCTCCAGTAGATAATGTAATGTAATGAGGAAATGCAAATGAGTTTTGACAGGGTCTCTGTGTACACAGACAATTATCAATTATTATATTATGTTATACATTTTTGTGATACACATTTTTAACATGTGTCATAAAATGTATCCTTTGAAATGTCATTAATAATATAATATAATATAATATAATATAATATAATATAATATAATATAATATAATATAATATAATATAATGTAATATGTGACCCTGGACCACAAAACCAGTCATAAGGGTAAATTAAAAAAAAAAAAAGAGATTTATTTTTCATCTGAAAGCTGAATAAATACGCTTTTAATAAATTGATGTATGGTTTGTTAGGATAGTTTGGCCGAGATACAACTATTTAAAAATATGTAATCTGAGGGTGCAAGAAAAATCTAAATATTGAGAAAATCGCCTTTAAAGTTGTTCAAATGATGTTCTTAGCAATGCATATTACTAAAGTTAAGTTTTTATATATTTATGGGAGGAAATTTACAAAATATCTTCATAAAACATGATCTTTACTTGATATTGTAATGATTTTAGCATAAAAGAAAAATTGGTCATTTGGACCAGTACTGTGTATTTTTAGCTATATCATATCATATATCATATCATGTTATATCATATCATATCATATATCATATATCATATCATATATCATATCATGTTATATCATATCATATATCATATCATATATCATATCATATCATATATCATATCATATATCATATATCATATCATGTTATATCATATCATATCATATATCATAACCATACAACAAGCAAAATATTAGGGAAAAAATGCATGTAACAATTTGAATTAAATGTGACGTTTTTAAATAGAAAAACTGAAATAGGATTTTTTTTTGTAAAAACATAGTCCAGTAAACTCAATGTTATTAATTTATTATAATGTTTTTAAAAATAATGTTATGTTTTATGTTACGTGTTATGTTTTATTTTATGTTATATTGTTGAATCTGGATGCATCAGTTAATTCCCAATTTTGTCATTTAGACAGTAATGTAATAATGTAATAATGTAATGTAATGTAATGTAATCTAATATAATATAATGTAATGTAATGTAATGTATAATATAATATAATATAATATAATATAATATAATGATTTTTAAGTAGTGTTTAAGTACTGAGTTATTAATAACCATCTTGTAATTTTGGATAAGGTNAGTTAATTCCCAATTTTGTCATTTAGACAGTAATGTAATAATGTAATAATGTAATGTAATGTAATGTAATCTAATATAATATAATGTAATGTAATGTATAATATAATATAATATAATATAATATAATATAATATAATATAATATAATATAATATAATGATTTTTAAGTAGTGTTTAAGTACTGAGTTATTAATAACCATCTTGTAATTTTGGATAAGGTTTGCTTTAATGTTATTGCATGTAATTATTGTAATATGTAACTTAGTGTTATAACTATAGTACTACTACATAGTATATGTAACAAGCACACTGTAAAATGTTATACCTAATAGCCTATAATATAGATATTAGATAATATAGATATTATAGAACAAGAACTTTAGGAACTGGATTTTTATGTTATATTTTATTGCATTACGTTTACAACTGGACATTTACGCATTTAGCATGTTAAGTAAACAGTCCAGCATGGTGCTAGTAATGGCAAGGTCATATATAATATAATAAATATAGTATAATGGTAATCACTAGGGAAATTTTCCTTGGAAATGGCTAATTATGATAGCAACAGATAATTTAATGGATGCATTCATCTAAATTATTCGCAGCATGCAATGGCATTTTGCGCTACTTAATTAATTGAAGTTCAGAGAATGTGTGACCATAATAACATGCGGAACTACAATGCATCAAAGAGCCCTTTTCCACCCGTTTTTCCCCCATCTGACTGCGATAAGCGAAAAGCCAAGCACGTATACGGCGTAGCCGTTGCATTTGTGTCCCCTTTTCTCGTCCCCAGACAATTACTAATTATTGTTACCATTGGAAAATTCATTGTGTGGCATTTTTAATTAGTCTACAAAATGTCAGCATCTCTCTCAAAAAAGATTAATGGGATTTGGATAATTTTGTGTCCCCTAGTTCCCTGGAAGCTGTCCTAATTCCAACAGCAGTTCATAATGTTTGATTGTAAAGTAGGTTCGGTCTTTGACTGATGCCTTGGCACGCCGTTTCCCAGCTCTCTGTGGGCAAGAGCTTCTAAACGGCGCTTGTGATGCGTAAAGACACAAATAAGCGAAATACATCACGGGAGGGGAGGGGGGCGCTGCGAATATAACCTTCTAATAGAACANTCCTAATTCCAACAGCAGTTCATAATGTTTGATTGTAAAGTAGGTTCGGTCTTTGACTGATGCCTTGGCACGCCGTTTCCCAGCTCTCTGTGGGCAAGTGCTTCTAAACGGCGCTTGTGATGCGTAAAGACACAAATAAGCGAAATACATCACGGGAGGGGAGGGGGGCGCTGCGAATATAACCTTCTAATAGAACAAACCCGCATACAGTAGGAGCGAAGCGTCCTGGCTTGCTGATACAAGCAAAACCGAGGGAAAATCTGATGGAGGGTGATGAGTTTATCTTTATCTTGTATTTGTGGCAACCACAAGAGGCAGCAAGCGTCTTTTTTTAATAAATGTTCATCTTGCAAGTATTTGTATGATAATACAACACCGTTGACACGCGCACGAAATGCAATTGTGAGGCGAAGCGCTAATGCCGCAGTGACTGGCATTTAAAGCGACGACGGCGCGTTCGCGTCCGTCGATAAATCCCGTACGTAGTCGGGATAGCGGTCTCATCCCTCACCGTAATGGGAGCCGCCGGGTGGGCAGCGCAGCTTTCGGAGGGCTGCTAGCAGAGTGAGTGGTGTGTCTGGGGCTCCGCTGAGGGCTGTGGAGGTTTACAGCTGGCCCTGGCCATAATCAGGCCTGCTGATGGAGGTGATGAACAGCTTCCTTTAATAGGTTTTATGAGTTCACCGCCGGCCTGCCTCTGCTGCTGGCATTTATCTCTCTGTCCCTAGAGACCGCAAACGCTTCTAAATTAATAAGCAGTCGGAGAGCTGACCGGCAGACGGGCGGACAAAGCCCACGCATCCCAGTGTGTGTGCATATCCCTCCTTGTGCACACACATGCACTCCGGACTCCCCTTGTGCTCCAGGTGTTTGGGGCTCGGCAGACAGAGGGAAGATGAAAAGCCTTTGGAAGCAGCATGTGGCCATGCATTTTTATGGGATACCCTCCCAGCACCCTGATACCGCAGTTGGCCCTCTGCCTGTGGCGATGGCAATCCGAGCCTGGCCCTCCCAACCGAACGACGGCGGCGGCCTCTGCGCATGTGCGAAACAACCGTACGAATGCCTAGCCTGCGAAAACCACTCGAAATGCATTAAAGCGCTCTTTCCCCAGTCAAATTAGATTCATTTGCACCAGCTGAAACTTCTGCACATGAGAAGTGCTCAAAGCAATCACATCTCGCAGTTACTGTAGCTCAAAGCTGTAAATGACGGTGTCTCGGGAGCTTCTGTGAGGAGAGGAGTTGGTGCAATATAGAAAACAGGTCACAATGATGAAGTTCTGAAATATTTATTTTTTTCATTGTGTGTTTGTTTACTTCTTTCAGGGAGACTTTGAGAAGTACCATCGCTGACACCTACCCTATACCTGCACGGCAGACATTATGAAACACCGTAGTGCACATCTGCCGAGGTGGAGCGCAAATGATTTATTTATTGCAGCCAATTAAAACTTCAGAACAAGAATACTTCAATGAGAATATAAATATCCTATAGCAACCATTAGTGTTGTCAAAATATTGATTATATTACCTATTTATTCATAATATTTTAAATATTTACTTTTTTTTCCCCCTGACAGTATCGATACACTAGTAGGAGCTGCGCTTTCTCGCTCTCTTCTTCTCTCCAACAGCAGTTTTCATATACCACAGTATGTATATTAATTAAGTATATGGTCTGTTGTTCTGCATTTTTCAGAGCAAAACGTATCACTGCGCTCATTTGAACACTGTTTTCAGTATCTCAGAACTACTCTGTTCACATTAAATGTAACTCCGTCTCTATGTGATGTGAGTTTAACATGCATTTGGGAATGCAGCATGATGGGACGCTACAGCGATCAAAAGTACAAAATTGCTCATAACTACTGAACCGTCAGTCGCAGGCTCAAGTGTCTTATGTCGTTGGATACCTAAGCACACCTCAGATTCGATTGTGGCAAAAATTTTGGGTATTTTGCATTTTTTGCAAAACCTACTTTTGTGAACTAGTCCTAGGTTTTACGCCCGATTGGAACCAAACCAGTGCAGAAAGATTCTCTAGAGAGTAAATATCAATAATTATCCAAAAAAAAAAGTTGAACTTTTGACTCACTGTCACTTTTAATAAAATGCCAATAACTCCTGAACGGAATGAGATATCTTTACCCAACTTGGCACACTTATGTAAGAGCTCAAGCTGAGGTCACAGCAAAAAAATCACGGAGATTATTTGGTGGCGCTTTAAAAATGGCTATAACTAGGCAACCATTTGTCCTATCAACATGAAGATCACCATGCACTGTCTTGGTCCAAAGTGCCACAAGTGTCTATGAGGACATTTGCGTATCTCAAAAAAAACATGTCCGCCATTGGCCATTAAAATTTGAGCACCTATTAGACAAGGTTAACGGAAGCCGATCGGAACGGAACTCGGACCTTTTGAAGGTGTAAACGATTGTACATTGCACATTGAGAAGATGTGTAAAGCCTACTTTTCGCGAAGTAGTCCTAGGTTTTTCACTCAGTCTGGAAAAAATACTGCAGTGCCATTCTCTGAACTCTCTAGGTCAACAGTTATCAAAAACATGTCGAAAATTTACCCTTTGGGAAGCTTTAACAGGGTTCTTTAGAAAAGGGGCCTGTTCAAATATACCCAAAAGCCTATAAAGCCTAAACAAAAACTCAAAACTTCATGAAACCTGCTAAGCAGATGCAACAGGTGATTCTAAACAATGATGCAACGTTTCAGGGAGATCGAACCACAGCTGGCGCTACATTAGTCATGAAAACATCATATTTCTATGGTAAATCAACTGGATTTGACAAAAATGCTTTTTAAATAAATGATTTAAGTGGTTGCAGGTAAGTTATGTGCTTAAATACCTGAAGCGCTTGAACCGCAGTAATCACTGCTTGCTGCTATATTATTATCATTATTATTATTGAGGACTATGATGCTTGAGGAGTCTCCGATAAGAAGTTAAGAACTTTTTTCTTTTCAAAATTTTTTTTCTCATGGTATTGAAAGTGGTATAGAATATTGAATTTTTGCAACTTAGAAATTCCAGTGTCATGACAACACTAACAACCAGATAGTATTTAGCCATGCAAACTTTTTCACTTAAATAGGAAATTATACCAAGTGCTCAAAAAGCCTCACCTCTGTTGCATACAAAATGTTTTCTGCTCTTATTCTCGGGTGGAAAAAAAAAAAAAAAAAAAAAAAGAAAAACTTTTTCTCATCTAGCATTTTATTTTGCGCCTTCTCTCCATGTGATGAATGCAATTTTGTGTTTCGAGTTTCTTTTCAGGGACTCAGTCCTAGAAACAGGACTACATTTGGTTGAGAGGCACAGCCTTGGAATCGATTAGCTTCACTTGCCTCTGTGCCTGAGCAAAGTGTTGTGGGGCATAGCTTAGCAGCTGGGGAGCCCTGATTGTGTGGCATTTGTCGAGTTCACCAGGGAAGTGCATACTGTGTTATTGGGGAATATGGATTTAGGCACAGTTGGAAACGGTCTATATCTCTGAGATGGGAATAAATTGGAGCAAAGTGCGGCCATTGAAATGCAGACAGAGCGGACGGAAAATGTAACATGCAGCAGCTGTTTACCCACCGCTATCTGTCACCGGGCCTTATGAGGAAATCGTTTAAGTGTCACATTACTCTAGCATGTAGGGCATCCGTCCTGAAGTATTACCCGCCATCCGGAAAAGAGATATGGAGGCGGTGGACAATAGATTAAGGGATAGCATCACGCTTGGCTACCGAATATATATTCCTGAGCAAATCCGTGCCTTGACAAGGCACTTTTGAAGGAAAAAAAAGCACGGTGCATTTCAAGCGATCTGATTTAAATTTGGAAGTCATCACTTAATTAAGTAGCCTGGCATCCAAAGCTGGAAAGAAAAACAGCGTCTCAGCGGAAGATGATATTTTCAGATGTGACATGGGCATCAATTATATGCTTTTAAAATGACTCGAGCACTCGCCCTGTGAAAGCAGAGCACATTTTTAGCTTATAGTCCAAGACATCTGATTAAAGCGATATAAAAACTGTTAATAAGCATACTGACGGATTGGCACGGCGCCACCTGCGCTACCCAAGACGTGCGTCACCTCTTGACTTATGAAGAGCGTGCTTTTTCTCCACCCACATTTGATTAAGCTCTGTTTTACATCTCAGTGACACGTCTATATCATTAGCATGTGTAAGGATGCCAAATAAAGCTAAAGCTAAGTGACAAACAGATGGACAGCGAAGAGAGACCGCTAGGCATTTATCTTTACAAATGGACGATGCGGTTTCTGTAGGCTCTAACCGGAGCTGTCTTGCTTTAATAATCCTTTGGGGTATTTACGAAATGTCACTCTCCTTCCTGGCCATCGCTGGCTGGTTTTTTGTGAGCCGTGTGGCAGGACCCATTGTAGGCTGCTGAGGCGGAGCGGGATGTGGTGAAGATTTGTCATGTGGCTACAACAAAACTTGCACACGGAGCTTAAGATGATTTATAGGGCTTATTTCTGAAAGTGGTAAAGTGAAATTAATCATGATCCCACCTGACGCCACTGCTCAGCTGTGATAAATGACAAGCTGTCAGCCGCAGACAGCGTGCCATCCATGAAGTGGCCGCTGATGCGCTCCCTTCTCAGATAGACTGACCTGAAGTGTAGCCCTGCCAGATGCCCCACTGGATGCTTGCGTCGGGGTGGACCGGGTGTTGCCGCGTCCCCCCGGCTGCCTGCGCAGACGTGCCCTAATGAGCGGCGCTCAGACTCGAATTGGACGGACCGGCTCACCTCCTCTGCAACCGCAAAGAAGTTCGCCGCACTGTCAGCGTGAGATCTTCATCGCTTTGACAGCTTCCTGAGTTTCTTTTCTGCTTTCACAATTAGAAGAGAGTGTGGAGATGACACGAGGTCTGAGAGCCGATTTATATATTTCTTTTAGCCAGATGTGTGACTTTTTTTTTTTTTTTTTTGAGTGAGGGTGCTATGTTTGTCCTTTGTTATGCATGATGGAATCCAGACATCTGAAGATACTAATTTAATGGGAAGCATCCAAAATGGTTGATCTTTGGAGCCACGAAAACCCACATTTTCTTGCTCATTAATGTCTGCAATGAGTCGTAAAGCCGCGGTGTCTTTGTTGTTCTTGCTGTTCACCATAAGTCAGAAAGTTTATTGCTTCAGTAGTAATGTAGACATTAGTGTCCTTTAATTGAAAATCTATGTTTTCCTTGTTTTTGTTTTTTTCTGAGGCCGCTCAAGTGAAAAATGCCTGTAAACCTATTTAAACCCACCAACAGCCTTTGTTTTCCCCTCTGCCATGAAAATAAATAATTTTCGCCCTTGACAACAGTGTAATTAATAGTGATGTTTAGCAGGTCCATTTCAACGTACCCTCTTAATCTAATTTTGTTTCCACTCCGCGATTTGTAAATTACTGCGGAATGACGCGCCATTTACCACTGTCCTTCTGTGCGACAAAGGTAATTTTTCTTCCTACATAAATCTCTCTCTCTCTCTTTTAACCTCTCCATCTCTCCTCTTCCCCCTCTATTTACCCCAGAAGCTTTTGGGCTTTTACAAAGCTCCCGGTCCCAAAACTGCAGTGCTTTTTACATGCACTTGTATGGTGTTTTCCTGTAAAGGTCATTATTGTAAGATAAACAGTGGTCTTGTATCACACTGAATGGGGATTTTTTTTTTTGCTGAAATGACCGGCTGACTCTACATTAGCCCGCTTATTACATGGCTACCTGTCAGATAAATAAATAATTGGGCATTAAATATTGATTTGAGTTGAAATTATTTTATTATGTGAGGAGAAAGAGACCGCAGGGCGATATGTGAGACATGAAACCATCACAACGATGGAGGAAATCGGCTGCCTGGGACGGTCAGTTTAGTGGTTAGCGTGCAGAAATATAGTTTATGAGACTAACCAATAAGAATGAAGTATTGCAGAGGGCCTTGTAAAAATTAGGATAATAACGTTGATCTTTGTAATTATAGCAAAGGTCCACAGCTCATTACTGGACACTGAGTTGTTAGGATTTTGCAAATGGACAAAGTGGTATTTGAATGCAAAAAGTACAGTGTGACGCAACAGTGTAAAAATATGGCAGTTGTGGATTTTTGGGATGATTTATTGATGTTAAGCATATTGTAGTATACATAGCAGGATCACTTAATTATTTAATCTTATTTTTGTCAGAGAAGAACACTTTTAGCACAATATGGCAACCTTTGCTGTGTCTCGTTTAATACAAACACTACTGGTGCCATCTTATGTTGTAGATGTCTTCAGTATTAAAGGATTAGTTGACTTCCAGAATAAAAAAATCCATGATAATTTACTCACCGCCGTGTCATCTAGGATGTTCATGTCTATCTTTCTTCAGTCAAAAAGAAATGAAGGCTTTTGAGGAAAACTTTCCAGGATTTTTCTCCATAAAGTGGACTTCAAAGGAAGTCAACGGGCAGAAGGTTGAAATTGCAGTTGCAATGCAGCTTCAAAGGGCTCAACACAATCCCAGCCGAGGAATAAGGCTGTTATCTAGCGAAATGATTGGTCATTTTCTAAAAAAAAAAAAAAAGAAAAATGAATATACTTTGCACTAGCTTGACTTCACGCATTACCTAGTCTCGTCTGAAAGGTCACGTGTGACTAGAGTTGGGAATCGAAAATCAATTCCAATTCCAGAATTGCATACTTAAGTTCAGGAAACTGATACTTGTAAAATTAAAATTTAGATTCCACCTATCGATTCCTTTGTGTGCTTTTTTCTTTTTTCATTATCTGAGGACCTGACCTAGCGATCTGCCACAGTTTTGCCAAGTCCATGGTTTTCCCACTCTTGCCGCGAGTTGTTTTTCATGTCCTCGGGCGACCCCAGAAATTTAATATTCAGCCCCTGGAATGCTAATTTTACCAGGGGAGCCCCGCCAAAAAACATGTATATCCCCCCCCGGAACGCAATTCTTAATGGGGGATCACCTTCAAAACGCATTTGGGCTACTTTTGGGCTAGTTTTGGGTAGCAGTTGGGTGGGTTTTATGAAAACCTGGCAACCCTGATGTGCCAGGACCTTGCTCCCTAATCTAAGCGCTACAAAGTTTGGCTACACTTGCGATCAAAGGCCAGAAAAGGTAAGTATAATATTTGTGATAAGCTAAACATGTTGCAAGAGAGGTGTCACCACCAACATGACAAAAAGCACTTTTTTTTATCAGATTGTTAAAGATTACGAAAAATATTCAAACACCAACATGATTCTATTCCTAAATTACAATGATTCATTGAGATGTGAATGATCACATCTTTGTGATTTTAACATTCAAACCTGCGTTTGAGCTGCCGCTGTCCTGGAGAGATCAGCTGTCATGTATATATGAATTAAGCAGCTTCACAGTTTCAACCACACAGTATCATTATTTCTGTTGCAAACATTCAAATAATCACAGAAAGACTGGAATAAACATTTATAAATCGGATATGAACTCTGATTTGTACATTAGCAATCAAAAAATAGTAGCTAAATCACCTTTCAAATAAAGATTTTTCGATTACGTTGTTAGGCCAGTAGGTGGCGAAAAGGGGCTCATTCAAGGGAATCATTCAAGAGATTTGTTTACAAATGCTGATTTCATTCAGTGATGAAACAAGTAAATTTTGACTGTCATTGAATCATTTATTCATAAATTACATGTGATTTTGTTTAGTTATCTAATTTTTTTTCTTCAGAATCTTGAGAGAGCCAGAGTCTCCACCGTGATAGTACACACATATCTCGTAGATGTCTATTTAATGTCTGCATTTACACCTGCAAAAAAATATGTTTGAAATAATTTTTTTTAATCACATTGGAATCAAAACTGGGAATTGAAAATAAGCAGAATCGATAAGCAGAATTGGAATTTCAAACGTTACCCAAACCTACGCGTGACGTAGGGGGAAGTAACGACCCGATGTTTACAGAACGAAAGTTCAAAGAAAGTCAAACGCCATTTACAAAAAAAAGTAAAACAACGTCAGATAATTTAGAAGTTGGTTGGGAAAATTACATTTTTTTTTTTTTTTGTAATGAGTTTTTTGTCGTATCCTACTTTTCTGAGCTGGGGTGCACAGACGTAGAACTAACCACACTTGACCTTTCCAGTGTGATTACGTAATGAAGTCATGTTTTCGCATTGCAAGATATGAGCATTTGTAACATATAAGTAAATGTAAGTAAATGATCAGGACATTTTTATCCTGGACGTGAACTAGTCCTTTTATCATTTGTCTTATTGCTAGGCATTGAATTGTAAATGACATTGTACATTTTATTCTTAGCTGAACCTGTTAGATAATACACTGAAGAAAGTCAAAAATCTGTGTCCCATGTCCATGTTTGTATTTATTTGTGAGCAGCCATGTGATAAGTGTCATCTGGGTTTATTTTGTTAGTTTATTATTACTGTAACTGTATTATTCCTTGTATGTCAGTTAGAATTATGACAGTTCTGAATATTGAATTAAAAGTGTCCATAAATAATGTGCACACTGTGAATATAATAACTACACAGCTGTTTTTACTGCATCTCAGATCATTCAAATAATAAATAAGTGATACAAAGATTTTATTATTAGAAGAATGACTCATGACAGAATACACAGAACCAAGGGTGAAACAGATTCCATCAGTATATCTCATCTTGTATGGATCAAATCTTTGAATGGGATTTAAAGAAGAAGAAGAAATCTATGCAATTAGACATGCATGAAAGTGTATGCTGTGCTGTAGTTATTAAATCCACGAATTATTAAATGAAAGAAAACGCATGTACAGCTAAGTGAAAAGCGAACACCAGCCAGCTCTCAAGCTGTGACCGTGTTCCAGACAGCATAAAATTCTGCTTGTTCTTTTCTTCCAAAAGTCTTAGACTTTTCTTTATAGCACGTTTCTTGAAAGTGTGGTGTTGCTCATGCACCCCAGAGATGAAAGTCAGATGTATTCAGACGTAGTTCAGAGGTTTAGGACTGTGTTTCGACTATTGGAAGAGTGCCACTTCGAATGACAGGTGGGGCACTAAGAGATGTAGATAACTGTGCAGTTCTACGATATTGAATTATGATGTCTCTATTGTACATTTGAACCTTTAAATACTGCACGAGACCTCTTATAAGACCCTCGGTTGAAAAGATTGCATTTATGTTCCAGTCACAGCTAGGGTTATGGTTGTTTGGTGCCATTTTTTAGTAGCTTGCTGTGACAGTAAAATATGAATGTAGAACATAAAGATCACAGAAAAGTGCAAGGTACTGTAAAGGCTGTGAAAGTATGTTACGGCGTCGGTAATATTCTATAATTCACGTCAGTTGTAACAGACGCAAGCCTCAGTTTTCTATTGACGTTAAGTGCGTACCTTGTCATCAAATGTCAGTATAGAAAATTGATAGTATTTTAAAATGCTAGGACGTTCATTCAAAAGCATGTGGAAACTACTTGACATTTATGTCCTGACAATGAAACGTAAAAGCAAATGCGTTTCGAAATGGCACTTGCACGCCTTCATAAACTCATAGATGGCCAAAAAGAAAACATGACACTTTATCAGTTTTAAAAAACATCCGTGGTGTGTTTCATCATGGTTAAAAACCACTGAAGTGATGTCTGAGCAAAAAATTCACGGGTATCATGATCTCCCAGACCCAGCAGCCTCCTTTCCGCACTCGAGAAAGGCTGTCATTTTACAGATGTCATACATGACAGATGCACCCTGACAAAACCTACCACGTAAAAGAAAATACAATTAGAAGCCCCAGTGGACAGGCCACGCATCAATTTATCCCGAGTCGCTGTGTGACAGGGCTGGGCAGTGCCACTCGATTTTATGTCTGCTAGATGGCTGTGACTTATTTCAGCATGTCTCTCTTATCTAAGCGTTAAAAGCTATCCGTCTTCCAGCGCAATCTTGGCCCGACTGTCTTCCATCTCCTGGCACTGGCGGGAACTGTTGCAGCATGTGTAGTCGCCTGTTGAACTAAATTAGTCTTAGTAATAAACAATCATTTAAGCAGGGCAGACGGGGTTGTGAAAGAATGTGGCGAAGGCACGCGAGATGATGGAGCTCGTGTTGACAGATTCCATTGGCTTTCTCATGTTATCAAACACAGCAATACAGTCAAATCAATTTATTTGAGAACAATCTCTCGAGAGACAGGACCGAGGCGGAGAAAAGGAGAAAGAGAAAGGGAAATGCGCCTCAATAGGACCTCGGTGCTGCCAAGTCACTCATTGATTATCTCAACAGAGCTGTAAAACAAGCTCCTGTGGTTGTGTGTCCATTGTAAATGACAGCCCTGGGAACATTTTGTTGTTCTCTGCTGTCAATGATTGGGTTTCAGGGTTTGAGTCAGTGGACAGAGCGCCGCGCTATTTGGAAAAGTATTTCAAAAGAATAACCGCTCAGACAGGTCAAAGAGCCGAGAGAGAGAGCGCGGTTTGCTTCCATGGAGCGGTGGAGTCCAGCTACGCCTCTTGGCGGCCAGAAGACGATTCCTGAGTGAATAAACTAAAAGCTAGCAAGATGTGTCAGAGCAAGATGAAAGGAGTGAATTGCTCAGTCATGGAACTTTTTTTTACAGTGTCACAAGAGGGAAGAAAGCAGGCTGTGCGCCCCATCAAAATTTCCTTTATTATCGTCTAGCCTTCCTAGTAATATCACCAACAGAGTGGATCCTTGACTGTCTGAAAAGAGAAAAAAAATCAAAGACTTGAAAGCTCAAAGGTCACTGTGAATTGAGGAGTATCTTATTCTGCACCACTGTTGGAAACCCTCTCACGGAGACTAGCTTTATTTTTCATCAATACCTCTATCTAAAGGAGAAACACGAATTTTGTTTTGAAGCGGAGTTTGAACCGAGGATATGAAAGAAGCTCCAGGAGTTCTTCAGAGGAGGGCAAGGTGAAATCTCTCAGGATCCGAGCGCTAAGCCACAAACTAATTGCTCGCCGTCACTCCGTTCGCTACTTAGCATCAAGTTACATCTACGTAATGCGTCTGATTGATTCGCAGGGATTCGTCTTGTATTAACAAGCTGTTTTACATTTCCCCAAGCAAGCTCCTCACAGGAGGCCTCTGATTCCAGCCCCTCAGCTGTCTACTTGTATGACTCGGTTGAAGATAGGGTGACTACGGGGAGCCGCCGCCAACGGCGGATGTAACTCCCAGCGCAAGGGTGTAGAAGCTCCTACGGTGGCTTGAGATTGCCACGATGAAATGTGCCATCTTGGATGAGGCGCAGTTCATTCGAAGGACAGCTTTTAAGTTCCTTCTTGAATCCATCTGCATAATGGTGCGAAACACCACCGGCGATTCTTATCTTTAATCGTTACAGATGCCTCGGTCTGCATTGCGCCTTTGACGTAGAGTAAGCAATTATTGTGAATCTGAATGAGGCATGTTCTGCTAGTAGGAGGCAACGACTGAAACCGGCACTGTCTTTTCCCTGGTCTTCTCCTAATCACTCCCTTGCTTGCTTTTATTTCATGCCCTATTTTAGCCCAGACACCTCAGCGCTGTCATTGCCGGTCTCCAGCTTTGGACAGCCAGACTCACTGAAGCTCATAGGAGTAGGGATGCGTGAAGAGTTTGCCAGCTTTTCACAGAGGGGGAGCCAGGAGATAATAATGGGTGGAATGCAGGAGCCATGCGTGTCGTGCGAAAGAATAATTGCTGCTCTTTCAACAGCGCACCCCTAATTGGCCTCGCTGTGGTCGGAGAAACTTCAAGTCGGAGAGGGCTGGCGCACACAGCTTGTAGAGCCGAGACGTGGCTCTAACGCCGTTGCCCAGGGAGCTGTATCTGAACATCCGTTCCCCCTCCAGCAGGGGATATTTCAGAGAGCCAGTCCCAGTCTCCCTGACTATAGCTCCCTCCCTCCCAAGCTCATTCGCTCCCCCCAGCAGCGACCAGCCAGGGAGAAATGACCCCTCATTAAAGCGGTGTCATTAGACGGGGACGGTTCCGACAGCCGCATAATCTCACCAGAAAGTGAGAGTGTGTGCTTGGTAAATTTGCTGAGAATCCACAGAGGAAATGTTGAAGAAATACCTTCAACCCGGCGGTGACATTAAAAACTTTTTTTTCCTCCCTCTGTTCTCGCCATCCTGTTATACATCATTTGCCTTGCAGCAAACAGGACGCATAAAGCTTATTAGCGTAGGCTACCGCGAGCTGAGCGCTGCTTTGCTCCTCCTTTTTGCTGCCTGACAAGGCGCTGATTACACTATGTCGTGGCCTACAGTGTATGCCAGTCTCACAGCTGGATTTCTGATCTTCAGCGGGTGCTGGTCTCTGAGCACCGTACCCATCACGCTAGGCTAAATGTTCGTTATGAAGGGAAACCGATTATGTAGGATCACTATCTAGCCATATCCTTTTCAAACCCCACCTCATCACACCTATCAACTCTCGTACTTCATACAAGTCCCATTAGTCTTATCTCCATTGCTCTTGAAGGCTGCTAATTCCAAGTTGCATTTTAAACTGAAAATTCCCTGTTTTATACAAAGGCTATTGATTTAAAGCATCAAGTAGACACACTTCTTTCCCATTTAACTTGATTTTGACTAGTCCTTAGTGATATGTGCTGCATATCAATGTCAGTGTTCATGTTTTTCGTGAAATATAGGTCTAGAATTGACTTCTCTTCGTAACTGCTGCAGAGCCACGGCAGACTGTGTTTTGAAGCTTGTTGGACAAATCCTTTGGTTTTTACTGTGTCCTTGTGGTACCTACTCCAATAACACCACCACAGGCAAGAGAGAGGGAACAGCAAATACTGTGTGCTGTGGGAACAGTCATTTGCTTGGCAGCAAACCTGTGCCGTTCCTCTCGGAGTTCACTGTAATGAGTGAGCCTGGCATCAAACAAGGTAAAAATCACCATGCTGCAAGAATGATAAATGTGTAAAGACAAAAAAAAAAAAAGAAAGGTAGAAATAAAGAAAAAGAGACAAAAAGGAAGGAACTAAGAAATGATTGACAGAAGGGGAGAAAGAGGGAGAAGGTAAGAGACAAAGGAAAGAAGGTAGGAGGAAATAAAGGAAATAATTGAAGGAAGGAGAGATTGCAACAAAGATGAGAAGGATGGAAGGGAAATATGGGTTGAAAGAAAGGAAAGAGTAGAAATGAACAGAGCAAAGCATGGATGAAGAGAAAAAAGAATGAAGGAAGAAAAGAACAAAGAAAAATAATTATTAAAAGGGGAAAGTAGAGAAACAAAAGTGAACATTGGGACAAAATATAA
>JAHKKF010537473.1:0-14086 GCA_019740295.1 Labeo calbasu
TGCTTTAGAAAAACAAAACATTTAAATAGATCTGAAATGAGATCTTCAGGTGTGTGACTTTTCACCCGCTGTGTGTATTGTTAGTTTCACAGAAGTGTTAGATTTATGAGTGAACAGTAAACACACAGCAGACATGTACAGTATTGCATGCGGTCCATTATTCACATTTCAGCTATTTAATCCTGCAGAGATGGATAGATTCATGACCTTCATGAAAACACTCCCATAACTGCACACCAAAAGTACATGACAAATCTCCACTGACAATACAGCATGCCAGTGGTCTTAGTGTTAAGAGCGCCAGACCTCCTGTGAGGGATAAATGCGGATCACTAAGTGTGTGTGTGTGTGTGTGTGTGTGTGTGTGTGTGTGTTTGCGATTTATCGCCCAACACACACCATCCATCAAAATCAGCTGTGAACTATTTAACCTCGGTGACTTAAGGAGTGCCGTTCATAATGCTGCGCCATTAAACACAAACACACAGCAGAAATAAACCCAGTCCTGTCTGTCTGTCAGCGCCGGACGCTCAGTAATTCTGGTAATATATATTCCTCCTAGAAATATCTCCAGTCAGGGCCAAAGGCTTCTGACACCTTGTTTTATTACAACAACTAAAGAAAACAGACAAACTTCCACATCAAATTGTTTATTAAAAAAAAATCACTTAACCTTTTAATGGTTGTATATGGTATTAAAGAAGCTGCTTTTTCTATTAAAAAATATAATTATTAAAAATATTTTTACTTATTTATTGAAATTAAATTATTAAAAAGAAATTCATAGTAGTAATTAATTCTTGCAATTTATATTCAACTCTGTCTTTAAGCATTTAAGCAGATGCCTTACATTAAAAGGTTTTAAAGATAATTAAAAAAAGCATAAATTCATTAATATATACCATATATATTTCTGTGTGCCCTTAATAACTCACGCTTTCACCAATAATAGACTAAATTCAAATGTACTTGTATCATATCCAAATATCTGCCTAAAATACACTTAAAACAAGTGTAGACCGTTCATTTGAGTTTATTTATTGAAGGTGTAGTTGTAACCCATAATCTTCATCGTTAAAGGATTACCAAAAATGATCATTCTGAAATCATTTAGTCACCATCATGTCTAAACCTGTATGACTTTCTTTCTTGTGCAACAAACACTGTGTATTTTTGATCTGCTCTTTTACATGCAATAAAATGGATTATATTCCAAGTCATGACTCAAATGCAAGTTGTTATTAGCTGAAAATATTGCAGTACGTGAGTTGTAAGGACTACATTTATTCTTTAAGTTTTTTTTTTTTTTTTGACACACTGAGTTATCAATTACTTTTCTTATAGGCTCCTGAAAAGTTTGAACACAATGATGCCAGAATTATTATTCTGGGTGAACCTCAAGAGAAAAATGCTCTTTCTCAGTTTTTGTCAGTACTGAAGAAATGTCTGTTGTGAAATACTCTGTTTATCATCAGCTTTTATAGCTATTCAGCAAAAAATACATTTTGTAAGTGTGTCAGCAGCTTTTGTCAAATAATAATGATAAAATATTTATTTTTAAAAAATCATACTTTTGAGTCTTGGAACCATTACTGGAACAATATTATTTATTGATGAATTCGTTTTTAATTAATGATTAAATACACGTAAATTATGATTCATTTGACTGATAATGGGTTTATAAATCAAATAAAATTAGCCGTATAATAGGTATGATGTACTCCACATGTCCAATTTGATGGTTATTCAGCATTATTAGAGAAATTAACATAAAGAAATTATTTTGTGAAAAAACACCATTAGCAGCATATTATTTCCATTCATAGTATAAGAAACTCCTTTATAATTAAATTTAAAGGCAAAGTGTTGGCTTGTTTTAAAAAAAAAAACGTCTACAATGCTTTCGCAATGGTGCACTCGCTACTGCCAATAAATCTGTGGAAATGCCTTTTTTTAACCACCTGACAAGTCCCGGGTCACCTGATCACTCTTTGCTCTGATTGGTGTGAGCTATATACAAGCGTTCTTCCATTGGACAGCTGAGCCGTCCATAACATTCAGTCATCGGGCTGAGGGCGGGGCTTGTAGTAATACGAGCTGGTGCAAACCTCTTTGCTTTCCGTTCGAGCTGTCAATCAAATTACTGTTTTCAGTGTTTCGTGTGGAAGCTTAGAAATAGAGCAAACGAGTAGAATGGCATGAAACAGTCGTTATTAAAATGGGCGGGGACTAGGTGGGTGTAAATAATATTTGTCTTGTTTTATTTCTTCACCGTGTATTTTAAGGATTTTGCCTATTAAGGATTTTCAGTATCATTATTGATGTGTGAACGGTGCATATCGCTGCTGAAGCGGTGTGACCGCTGTCACACGATATCTGTTACTTTTCTCAGCGCGGTTACTGTTGGACCAATCAGAGTGGTTTGTGATCACTAGGTAGTTATTTTTTGAAAAAAATATTTTTTTAAAGTTATAGCGGAGTTTAAATTTTAATGTGCATGCCACCAATCAAAAAAGCTCGTACAAAATTTTACACTGTTAGTTTTCATATATTTGTTTTAAAACAAAAACCGTTAGGAGGTTTGAATGTCGTGTGAAGGCAATGGCGGTTTTAGGGCCACCAAGCGCCCCCTACAGTAATAAAGACTCCTAAACAATCTCCAGCTGGAATTATTTGCTGTTCTGGAAAAGAAAAGGAGGAGTGGATGAAAGGAGGAGGAGTGGAGGAGAGGAAAAAACCAAAACACTCAGCGCTGTTCGCCATGTTGTGTTCAGGACACATGAGAGAATATATGGACGCCTCCGAGGGTTTATTCCAGCGGATACACAACATTTAAACACAGAGAAACAGAGCTGATATCATCTGAACCGCGATCATCTGATCTCAAGCGGGGTTTGTGACTGATCTGGGATCATTTGAAGGAAAACGCGTTTCAGAGGCGCATTAGGATTTTACGGAGGAATACAGTCTTTCCGACACTATAAAATACTCGGTTTGTTTGGTTTATTTTAGGTGTTGTTGCCGTTTCGGATCTTCGTGTATTTAAAGCCTGAGCTGGATTTATATTCGTGTGTTCTGGAATGAAGATCATGACTGCGATTATATAAATCTACAGATTTATTCAACTCATTTTTCAAAGAACCAGAAGATCATATCGGGACGTTCTTGAACTTGAACCATGAATAGGAATTTTCAGCATGCATATGGCGACGAGCTCGGAATGATCGCTGTTTCTATATGTGACGAAAGCGATCGATACTGATCGATATTAGTGCATAAGTTTCAGGGCAGGCTGCTGTCACTTTTTAATACAGTATGATTGTATTAATGTTTGATATTTCATCTATGCAAACAGAAACACACGCACTGACCTCCAGGCTGAGGATTTGTCAAATCTCTCAAACACTAAACCTCTCTTACAGACTTACACATTGATCCGGACCTGTTTGCTCACAAATAAATGCTTTTGGCAATATTAAAACATTAATTTTAGAGGGAGCGGATTATCAGCTTGGGTGTTGCTGGGATTTATTGCAGTACAAGAATCTGCACCGAAAATGAGGACAGACACCAAACTGGCCTTGGCCATATTCCTCGTATCCTGTTCATCAGGTGGGTAGACATTTCTGCATTATGTCTAGTGTTTATTTATGTATTCATTTTTTAATTAGAAGCTGCACAACTGCAGCTTGTTGACAAACACGCACACGTTTGACCCCAGCGTTGGTCATGGATTGTGAGTAACTCAGGCTGTATCGGATTAATTTAAAGCTTTTGCCAGTGACACAAGGAGCTGCTTGTTACAGCCGCGTGTTGACGTGCGTTACATGTTACAGAAGTGTAACTCATGTTTATTTGATGTTGCACTCATGGGCTCTGCTCATAATTGAGGTCCAGTACATTAAGGTCTAAGTATGTCTTTGATTTTTTTTTTTTTTTTTTTCCCAAATTTGCAGGTTGCTCAAGGTTTTGTAATATTCACTGGACGTTTGAGAATGGTCTGAAGAATTTTTATTTTGAGGCTTTTAAATGAATTATTAAATCACATATTGTTAGTAGAATGACTGTTTATTCTGATAGGCAACATGTGATATTTTAATGTCAGAAAGAATCTAAGATATACATATGTGACCCTGGACCACAAAACCAGTCTTAAGTAGCACAGCCAAAAATATAGGTCAAAATTTTTCTGTTATGCCAAAAATCATTAGGTAATTAATTAAAGATCATGTTCCGTGAAGATATTTTGTAAATTTCCTACCGTAAATATATTTTTAAATTTTTGAATAGTAATATGCATTGCTAAGAACTTCATTTGGACAACTGTAAAGGTGATTTTCTCAAAATGTTGTTTTTTTTGCTCCCTCAGATTTTCAAATAGTTGTATTTCATCCAAATATTGTCATATCCTAACAAACCATACAAGGAAAGCTTATATATTTGGCTTTCAGATTATGTATACATCTCACTTTAAAAAATATTGCCCTTATGAATGGTTTTGTGGTCCAGGGTCACATATATTACCATCCCAACGTTTTTGCAAGAAGTGTCTTATGATCATGAAATCTGCATTTATTTAATCAAAAACACAGCAATACTGTGAAATATTATTACAGTTTAAAAATAGCCATTTTCTGTTATGTGAATATGTTAAAATGTCATGTATTGCTGTGATCAAAGCTGCATTTTCAGCATCATTGCTCCAGTCTTCAGTGTCATGTGATTCTTCAGAAATCATTCTAATATGATGCTCAAGAAACATTTCTGATTATTATTAGTGTTGAAAACAGTTGTGCTGCTTTATTTTTCAGGTTTCTTTGATACAAAAGAAAGTTGTAAAGAACATTTACTTGAAGTAGAAGTCTTCTGTAAAATTATAAATGTCTTTACTGTCACCTTTGAACAATTTAATACTTCCCTGCTTAAAAAAAAAAAAAGTATAAATTTTTTAAAAATCACTGATCTCCAAATGTGTAAACGATAGTTTATGCCTTGTGCAATAATTTAAATAAATTAGTCCTATAGTACATGAAAACTAGCATGGCATTGCCATTTGACATCTGATGAATGAACAGTTCTCCTAAAATCTTTAATCATTTAATAATAATTATTATTTTAGGTTCCAGACATTTCAGGTGATCGACTCAAATCCATCCTGTAAATGATGATGTTTTTACACTTCTGTGAAGATTCTTTCATGAATTTGCTTAAAAGCACAGTGAACTTGTTCTGTTATTAACCTGGTGAACTTATTTATTCTGAAACATTTGGATTTTGATTGTTGGAATCTTGTTTTAGGCCTACGTTGGCTTTATTACAAAAGTGGGAGGAGCTTTTCCTGTGATCAACTCATCCACCCCTACAGCCCACATCTAAAACACCTCAGACTAAACTCTGAAGAGATTCAGTGTTTGATGTTGTGTGTGTGTGTGTAGAGACAGATAAATGGAGAAAGAGTCTGAACAATGAGAATACCACAGTTTGGTGCAGATGAGTTGTAGAGTCACAGATGAGGGCAGTAATGTGGTCTTTGGTCAGATGCTCGTTCAGATTAGTCACTATACTGGTCTTTTTAAAGATGCCCGAACGCTTCGCTGCTCAAGGTTAACAGAGTCTGACGCCAGAATAACACTAATGCCATTAAAGACCAGTATGCTTCGTCTGTCTGATGTACTTCTTTATAGAGTTTCACCAGTGTGTGTTTGCTATGGTGTATCACTTCGGAAATGCACTTTTTTTAAGGTCAAGTGTGTAATTCTTTCAAGACATATACAATCACTGGTCAGATGATATGTTTTCCGGTAGCTAAAGCTGATATTACTAGTATATATTTCTAAAGGGTCTATTTTTATTAATTGATTATTTTGTATATTGCCTTTGTGGCGCTTAGTTTGTTTTAAGCAGCCTGACATGGGAAACCTGTCTGAAAACAGTTGTTTGGTGACTCCTGTGACATCCAGAATTTATCAGAAGCATCAGAAGTGATAGGTGAAGGTGTTTACTAAACTCCAGCCCTCTCTCTCTCTGTCTCTCTCCCTCCCTCTCTCTTCACGCTCAACTAGCCCTGAAATAGGCCAAAGGTCTACAGCAGCCCTCATCCTCTTTAGCATAAGCCTGTAGGGCTCACGTAGACTTATGCCAAGGTTACAGCCACTGAGCAAATCCCTGCACCAGCAAACCTCACACACCGACTCTAAGAGCAGGTCACCACTGATCAAAGTCATTCTCCAGCATCCTAAGATGATGCATCAATTCCATATGCCTGCTCATTTATATTGGCCAAAAAAGAGAAAGAGATACAATTTTTAAGTCTAGTCTTAACATTTTTAAACATTGCAAACCTAAAAAAAAAAAAACCATAAGCAAGCCTGTTTTTGAACCAGGATTTTTTAATTGTGACTGAATTATGTTTTTTTTTTTTAAATCTTAAATCTAATAAACTTTAAGTGAAAATATTACTATATTTTAAGATAAAATTCTATATTTATTATTACAGTCAGCATAAACTAAAAGCAATTAAAATATATTTTTACATTTAGATTTTTTACAAATTTAAGTAAAATACATATTTTTAGAAACATATTTGTTGCATTGACATTGTTTTCTTGACACATTTTTAAGTTTATGTAATTCTGTAATACTGTACAATCAGAATGAAGACAATTTAATTTAATATTTAACAACTTAATATTTAGCACCACAATAATGTATAATAATAATGTAAAATAATAATATATTGCTTTAAAAATTAAAGGGTTCACCCAAAAATGAAAATTCTGTCATTAATTACTCACGTCATGTCGTTCCAAATCCGTAAGACCTTCATTCCCAAATTAAGATATTTTTGATGAAATCCAAGAGCTTTCTGACCCTGCATAGACAGCAAGGGTCCACAGTCAAGGCACAGAAATGAAGTAAGGACATCGTTTAAATGGTCCATGTGACATCAGTAGTTCAACAGTAATTTTATGACAATACAAGAATTCTTTTTATGCACAAAAAATAAAATAAAATAAAAATAATAACTATATTCAGCAATGCCAACCACAGTAGGACCCTGGCTGTCTATGGAGGGTCAGAGAGCTCTTGGATTTCATCAAAAATATCTTTAAAATTTGTGTTCCGAAGGTCTGGAACAGTTTGGAACAACATAACTGTGATTAACGAATGACAGATTTTTCATTTTTGGGTGAACTGCACAAAATGCTATCATTTGTTATTCAAGTCAGCATAAATTAAATGAAATTTAAATTATAATATTTTCACATTGCAGTAATGAGGAGTTTGTGGGTAAATGTGTTTGAAATTCACCCACGTCGCAGTCATGCAGTGATGATGTTTAACAGATTGTTGATGAGAAGGAACAACGGTATGTTTTGTATCATCTGTGTGAGTTCTAGTTGTTTCTGTAAGTGTAGAAGGCTCATCTGTAGCCCCAGATGGGCAGCCGTCTCTCTGCCGATCGCTCAGCATGTGGGTGGCGTTGGTGGTTGTGTTTCAGACAGATGTGCCCCTCCGTCCAGCCTCTCTGGCTCCAGCGTGTCCGGAGCAGGAAGGCCAAACTCTGGGAACGTTCCTCTGGCAGACGGAGGAGTTATAGACTCTGAAAGCATTTCGTTTGATGAATCTACAGAGAAACCGGAGAAGACAGACAGACCGAGAGCGAGAGAGAGAGATTCAGAACCTCACAAGCATGTGTGTGTTGGAGAGAAACTGTGAAGTATTTGAATGGTCTGAAACCCAGAGCGAAGAGTAAAATATGATGGCGATCAGAGAGTCGTGCTGGTTTGTGAATGTAAATACGGGGGCAGTAAACCAGAAGTCTTAAATGTGTCACACTCTTATAATAATCACTTATAATATCAGTCAAGGTTTCTTGCGCTGAAAAGAGTCGTAAATTCATTTTTCATGGTCTTTTTCCATCCTGAATCTTACAATAGAGCTGTTCAGTCATGACGTCAATTTGTCAGCAAACCCAGGAGACTAATTCAGCATGGCTTCCCTCAGGAATTTCCTCTGGGTCTGTAGCAGATTTCTGTTTTTTTAAACATTGCTTTAGACGTTCACTTTTTGTTCTACAACATAAACTACATGCATTAATACCTCAGTTGTAAGATATGAAACCATTGTGTGCTTTAAAAATAAAAGTTTCTACACAAACACAGCAACTGATTTATGAGGTACTTAAACTTCTTCCTAAACATCTTAGTAGTATAGTCCTTGTTAGCAGCTTTCATTTTCCATTTTAAAATTCATATTTAAGGTATAATAATTTGCTGCATTATAAAATATTTATACAGTAACCACAGACCTTGTTTTTTACTCATAAATGAAAAAGCAAAAACAAAATTATAACAGTATTATTTTAGTACCTTTAATATACTATTATAGTTTTTATTAATATTTTGAATTAGTGTTTATTTTAATGTTTTAGTTTTAGTAATTTTGTTGAATGTTTCTGTCATTTTTATGTTTTTGTTTTATTCTGTTTTTTTTATTTTATTTTAAGTAGTTTTTATTTGTTTTATATTTCATTTTACTTCAGTTAATGTTTTTTTTTTTTATTTCAAGCAGAGTGCAAATAAAAATAAATAATTAATAAATAAATAAATTATTTTATTTTTAGTTTCAGTCTGTAGTTATCCTATAATAATTTAGTTACTAATAATATTTGTTTAAAAATAAATAAAAATAACAGTGATTCAAACAATTGTCTTCTGGGTTTTGACCACAAACTGAAATGCTCTATTAAACTGGCTGTTTTTGTTAGTGTATCTTTAAGACTTGTGATATGACCTGCTAACCTCATTGATTATGTATATATAATATGTAGATGTGGGCGGCCGTATGTTAATGAGCTTGCGATTGTGATGCCATAACCATAAGTATTTCTGCACAAAGTCTTTTTGCTGAGTTCACTGTGGAGTCCACATTAGTCCGGACTTGGTGTATTTAAAAAAAAAAAAAAAAAAAAAAAAAAAAAGTAATTTCTCAAAATTCTTTTCATGTCTCCTAAACTTCTACTTCAAAAGAGTAATGGAAAAAATGCTCTTCTTCACAGTTTTCTCCATTATTTATTCAACAAGAAGTAGTTTTCATATTGCCAGCAGATGTGAGACTGGAGAATCAGAGACTTGAGTCTTGATCTTACAGTTTGTCTGTTAAACAAATGCAAACACAAAATCTAGAAATGTCACTGCAAAAGGGTGCACTTACTTTTACTTTTGCCCACATAAAGTTCTGAGTTTATATGCATCTGCATGTCTTGGAAAGTTTTCTACTTTAGATTTGTAAGCTAATCTAGTTTGTGCTTTTAACTTGGCATTGTGAGCTATTATTGACTTGTATGACAAATTTCTCGGATGTTCCTCATTTGTAAGTCGCTGTGGATAAAAGCGTCTGCTAAATAAAAGGAGAGTACTAGAAATGTCAGTGCTGACTTACGTTTACATTTAAACATTTAAACAAATATTGAATAGGAGACAAAACGTGCCAAGTAGTCATAGGTGAATCTTTTGGCCATAAAACTCTTTACATGACAGGCATGCTATGGCAAGTAAAATAAAGCTTTTAAAATATGATTATTGCTTAAAATTATTGTCTTTAATCATGGTTGTTTCTTACAATGGTCCAATTGTATTGACTAAAAGTCTAAAAAAAAAAAAGAATGAAATAAAATAAAACAAAGTTACAGATCTTTAAGTTTGCTGCACCCCTGATAGAAAATGGGAGAAAAAAAGCAAAAAACCATAATCTTGATCTCAATGATATTGCTCAGGTGTATTTCAAAGGTTCAGTATTTAACATTTTAGGGAGTGTTTTAGTCATTTGGATTGAAGTTCAGCTGAAACATTTTTCTCAGCATAATACACTTACAGTTTTGCCTGATTTTTGTTTGTTTGATTGTGGAAGTGCGTCATTAAATCTGTTAGTCTTCTCTGCTCTCGGTAGATGATGAAGTGTTGCTCTCTACTCTTTTACACTCATTTGTATCTTCAGTTATTGCCAGTTTGTGAATCCATGTGGGTTTTATTGCTGATTGTACAGTATGCTCAGCGTCTGAGGGAGCGCATTGATTTTGTGTATTGGATTTGGCTCTCTGCAAGGTTTCCTGCAGTAGTTCTTGTAAATTTGAGTGCCTCCTCCTGCACTGGCCTGTGATTTACACGTCTGTCCCAGCAGGCCTGGTGTCCAGCCACATTAGCTCATTACTGAGAGTACGAGCGATTCATTCAGATCAGATCATGCCTGTGCGCTTCTCCATCCTTATTCCAAGCTAAAGGAGCCGCTGGTATTGGCACACAGTGGCTAACACTGACGTAGACAAACTACATTCAAATTATGAATGTACTAATACTAATAATTAACAACTTTTAGAATACAAACCATTTTTGTATTTTAATTTTTTCAGGGTTCGTACAAGGTGCTTAAAGTGCTTGAAGTACTTAAATTTGCCTTTTTGAAATTTAAGACCTGGAAAACCATTGAAAACAGCAATATTCCTTAAATTATTAAAAGACAATGTATCTTTGAAGTAAGTGTTTAATTTTTTCGAAAAGCACATATCTTTTTACGCGAAATTCACGCAATTCAAAAAACATTACAAATTTTTCATTCATTTTAGTTTGTAATGATTTTAAAAAGCACATAGTGATGGGTGAAATGGAGCTTTTCAAATCTCCGAATTAGTTAGAAGTGCTCCGATCGGATTGCATATCGCAAATCATTTGATTTAGGACAGGACTTCAGAGCAGTTTCGCGAATTTGTCTTAGATCGGGGCTTCAAATCGTGTATTTCAAATCATCTGGTTTAGATTGAAACTTCAAGTATTGCAAATCCTTTGATTCGGATTGTGATCGGAGCGCGTATCGCAATTTATTATTATTATTTTTTACATTTAGATCAGAACGGGTTTGTGAATCGTTTCGCAAATTGATTCAAATCAAATGATTCATGATACACGAATTGGAGTCCCACACTGAATTAAATGGTTCATGATACGCAAAGTCATATTTGCGAATCCCAAGTCTAAGTCGAATGATTTGTGACGTGCTCTTCAGTCTTGTTGGTTCTCGAATCATTTAATTCAGTGTGGGACTTCGGAGTGTGTATGGCAAATTATTTGTTTCAGATCACGATTTCGGAGCAATTTCGCAAATCTTTTTTTTTTTTGTCTTAATTAGTAGAAAACATCAAACCATTAAGGCAGTACAGTTATAAAAACAAACAAAGACAAAGTTAGTATATTTAGAAAATGTTTTATATTTTATTTATCTTTTTTTAGAACTTGAAAGATAAGACATTGTTTGATAAGTGAGATCTCTGATTGAAGTCCTTTAAAAAAAAAAAAAATCCAAAAAAAAGTGCTTGAAAAGTCCTTGAAAATCCTGGAACTTCATTTTACGGTATCTAAATTTGTTTAATAATAATAATAAAAATAAGTTAATTTTTAATAAAAAGTGTTGGAAAAAAATACTTGGAAAAAAAAGTATTTTTAAGAACACTTGTAACTTTTTATATTTTCATTTAATTTTTAAATATATTTGAATTTGCATGCATTCTCTTTGTTTATTCAATTCAGGAAATATTTTCTTGAAATTATACATCATTTTTTTATTATTAAAAATTATAATAATTTATATTATATATGTCAATAAAGTGTATTTCATCAGGTCCAGGTGTGTTTCCACTTGTGTCTGTAGTTCCTGTTGTGGGTTTCTGCTGCTGACGGTGTTTGATTGATTGCTGTTGGCAGCTTATGGCTCAAGAACGGCATTGTGGGTAAATTTGAGCAGATTAGGTGGTAAAAAAGGTCTTACCACAGTATATTTCATTTGTATCTGTGTGTGGCGCTGCCTACAACACACACACACACACACACACACACATATATTGACTTCCCTTTATTATATAAAAAAAGATATTTTATGAGGAAGTGCTTTGTGATTCTGTGCTGGAAATGGCATGTCATGTTAAGATTTTTATTAAATACGAAAAGTGATCAAACAGGACCTTTATTTCAAGGAAAACAGATCATGTTAAATAGGTCTTTATTCAGTTTTGATGAGATCATTTGACTGAATGTTCACTGATATCATTCGTGATTAATTATAGATCAGTTTACAGCACAGACTCAATTCTGATGTAGTCTTGAGGCTTCTGTAAGTTTAAAATCCAGTTCTGGAGTTTTGAAGTTTTGATCTGATGAAATTGATCTGAATCTGCAGAGAGAAAGTGAATAAAAGATGCCAAATGAAACAAGGTCTTTTAAGCAAAGGGGCAGAAAACAAAAATGTCTTTGAAGCACTGTCTGTTTTTGACATTATGCAAGTCATCTAAAGTTTATCTGGTTCAAAAAAGTTGAAATATGAAAATTTTGAAGTTGAACTATGATAAGTATGTTTACAGAATTTGAGCTCACGATGATATTTCTGTGGTCAGAAAGGCAGGTGTTTCTGGGTATTGTATTGCAAAAGGTCTGTCTTAGTTTAATTATCGTTGCACTTTAATGATTTATTGTAGACTACACAAAGCGTGCAATTATTGCTGTTTTTGTTGGTTAGTGAGTGGTTGAGCATCATCGCCCTCTGCTGGTAATAGTGTGTGTGTTTGATTTTTTTTTTATTTTTTTTATTTTTTAATTGCAAGTTTAATATGCAGAGACATCTATAAGGCGCTGTGCTTGTGTGGCAATGCAGATGATTGATTGGTCATGTTCAGATTTCAAAAAGAAAACATTAAAGGGACTGATAAAAGCTTTCCATTGACTTCAATGGAATATGTAGACAGACTGATGATTTTTATCTTAATTGAGGTCATTAAGAGAAGATATATGAGTTTAATGAGAAAGCAGACGCATGTTGAGACATCAGAAGGTTCCTTCAGGCACAAACACACCATTCAGAAACTCACACGTGACTCCAGAAGAATGAAAGTGACATTTAGGAAAGAAATGATGCAGCTCAGAAATATTTCCAACGGCTGAAAACTGAACAAGCTCGATAACATCGTGTGAGAGATCAGCGCCTGTCGGCCTGTTTAATCCTGTGATTTATGAAAGTAAGTCAACTATTACTCTGAAAGCTCATAATTATTTCATAATCACGCGTCTCTGCCCTGCAGCCCGATGAAGGCTTTTAATGTTTGTGTCTCAGCGACGCTTGCGTGGAATTCGGCGAATGTTCAGTGGGCTGAAGTGAATGGAAATCTGTTCGGCGTGTTGAATTATTGAGAGAGGTCAAAGACGTCTGTCAGCACAAATGTCCGAATGCTCCACGTATCGCCTTTCTAGCATTCCTTCCCTTCAATGAGCTGTTGTGGATGAAATACAAACCCTTTCCTTCACAAACACACACACACTCAGGCATTCCTGCACATGTATACTGCCGTTCAGAAGTTTGGAGTCAGTGAGATTAATACACAACTTAATACTGTTCGTCAAGGTCTAAGGTTAAATTGATCAAAAGTGTCAGTAAAGACATTTATGATGTTACAATAGATCTCTATTTCTAATAAAGGCTGTTCTTTTCAACTTTCTATTCATCTGTGAATCCTGAAAAATAAAATGAATCACAGTTTCCACCAAAGTATGAAGAAGCAGAACTGTTTTCAACATTGCTAATAATCAGAAATGTTTCTTGAGCAGCAAATCAGCATATTAGAATGATTTCTGAAGAATCATGTGTCACTGAATACGGGAGTAATGATGCTGAAAATTCTTGAATATTTTACGATTTTAGTTTTTACTTTTTTTTTTATCAAAAGACTTTAAAACTGTGAAGTTTAAACATCATTGAATAATTTACCCAAATTTTATGTCTTATCAGTAAACAAAGTCTTAAATTTCAGTCTGTTCCTTACAACGTTATAATATCATTGCAGAAAAGCAATATTACTATAAAATACAAAATATAAGACATGCATGAATTTGCTGCCTTTTGAGACACAGATTTAGGCAACATTCCCAGGTGAAAAAAGTGCACTTTAAGTGCATTATGCTATTTTTGCGCACTAATTTTGTACATAATGTACTAAAAATATTTTTAGTACTTCTTAAAATGGACTTAAGATCCTCTAAGTTTTCTT
>JAHKKF010537473.1:14136-36965 GCA_019740295.1 Labeo calbasu
TTTGTAGTACACTTGCGTGTACTAGTATATGAAGAATGGGTTCAAGTGTACTACAAGTGGTAACTAAATACGTTTTTTAAAATACTAAGATAGTATCTTAAAAGCACATTTTAGTTCATATTCATGGCATCCCAAAATAGCACAGTTGAGATGATCTTAAGTTTATCTAAAGAATAATCTTTAGTAAATAAGTACAAACTAAGTGCAAGAAAACAGAGCACTTAAAGTACATAATGGAAGTGCACTTTTTTTCACCTGGGTTGCATGCAGTTCCAGAATGTATTGTGACAGACACAATGAAAGCTCATTTTAAAAATGGACAATTTGACACACAGTTTGTATCTCATGTTTTATGCTTATTAGATCACTGTGTGTTAGTTTAGCAACATCCAACTATTAAAATCAAATGTGAGAGAAACACTATTCAGCATGCTCAGCTTTACACTGAAAAAGAGCCATTAGATTAAAAAGAGTCATTAGATTAGTATTTAATTTGTTTGTTTAAACTATACAAGCTCTAAAATTTTAAAATGAATCATCTACACTTTCAGAGCATGTTTTTATTCTTTAGAGGTCTGTTAATGATGTTAGTCATAGTTATTTACATCAGAAAGTGTAGTTTTTAGGCATTTTCAGCAATGTCCCTGATTTAACAACTCAAAAAGCTGAGTTTGATACACTGGGGAAAAAAATGACAAGAAGAAACATAGAAACATATTGAATTAAACATGAAACTTAGAAAGGGAATGACTAAAGTAGTATTTTCTTTGAATTGTACTCCAATAATCTACCATTTTGATCGATGGTTTTTGTAAAGATTTGTATGCGCTTAGGTTTTTAATTTATGTTTTCTTTTTTTTATATGTTCTTCAGGAGCGATTCTGGGGCGCTCGGAGACGCAGGAGTGTGCGTATTATAATGTGAGCTGGGAGAAGGACGGGACGAACCGGAGTGGAATCGAATCGTGTTACGGAGAGAAAGACAAGCGACGACACTGTTTCTCCACCTGGAAGAACCGCTCAGGAACCATCGAGATGGTGAAGCAGGGCTGCTGGCTGGATGACGTCAACTGCTACGACAGGTACGGTCAAACGTCTGCTTGGATGCGTCGTGTGTGTGTTTTGTAGTGAACAGATGATGACACATGTTGTCTGTGTGTGTGTGTGCAGCAATGAGTGTGTGGAGCGTAAGGAGAATCCTGACGTCTTCTTCTGCTGCTGTGAGGGAAACATGTGCAACGAGAAGTTTCACTACAGTCCAGAGATGATTCAGAGTGAGTAACACACACTTCAGAGCTTCAGACACAAACACACTCAGATATTCATTGTGAAGCGCTGCTGCTGCAGAGACTGGAACTAAAATAAGATAAGTACATTTCTTTAGATGAAAAAAAAGCGGCTGCTCAGCAGGAACAAAGCATCATTTCAGAAGAACAGGACAGAGTGTTCGCCACAGTGCCGAGTGAAATTATCTGGACATTGTGCACACTTCAAGACTAATTTTTAGACAGATTTCGAACACTTTTAGCAGCAGTAAAGCGTGTTTCGTGATTGTACATGTCATGATACTACAAGACCAGATACAGGATCTAAAATATAGTTTCTGTGAAATAATAACTACGTTATATTTTAAGGTCCACTGAGATTGTGATCACAAAGTTGCACACATTTCTTTTCTCTGAAGTCTGTTGATATACTTGTAGAGTTTTCCATGATGACTTGTTATTGTAGTTTCTACTATTTCAGATAAACCCACCTATAAATGTCATATTAAAAGTAATCAAACTGTGATTCGGTGCATTATGTGTCAGTCTAATGGTCTCTTCCTGTTTAAATGGGCAGTTTTGGCCAAATTAATGTCCAGTTGATCAGAGATCAATAAGATTTTTAAATATCTCTTCTGCTAAAAGTCTCTTCTGCTCACCAAGGCTGTATTAATTTGCTCAGAAATACAATCCTGTGATGCAAAGCTGATTTTATGCATCATTACTCTAGTTTTCAGTGTCACATGATCCAGAAATCATTCTAATATGCTGATTTGATGCTCAAGAAACATTTCTGATTATTAGCAATGTTGAAAACAGTTGTGCTGCACAATATTTTTTGTGGGAACTGTGATGCATTTTATTATTCTGGATTCGTAAATGAATAGAACTCTTTTGTAACATTATAAATGCCTTTACGATCACTTTTGATCAATTTAATGCATCCTTGATGAAAAAAGGTATTCATTTCTTTAAAAAGAAAACTAGAAAACTTTGACCCAAATTTATGAGCAAAATATCCAGATTGAGGTCATATTTTTAGCTAATTTCTCTCTCTCTCTTTCTCCAGCCACCTTGAACCCTGTTCCACCAAAGCCGGATTTCTTTCCCACGTTGCTCTACTCTCTGATTCCCATCATGGCCGTTGCCGTCATTCTCGTCATCTCGTTTTGGATGTATCGGCATCTGAAGCTGACGTACCCGCCGCTGCTTGTGCCATCACAGGTACTGTATCTCTATCATCTTTACACTCAAGAGAAATATCTGGAGATGCATTTTAGAGAACAGCAGCGTTTGGGACTCTCTCACATAACAGCGCAGATATCAATGTGTATCCACGTGTCTTTGTGCTGCTCATTCATAATAACGACAGTCAGTTAATCTACCACTGGACGGCAAATGTTTCATTGCAAACAAGTGATTTTCTGCCAGTAAGGTTAGAAAAATAAATTTTCAATTCAAAACAGAGTTTGTTTTGCTGACCCTATTGGCACTTATTTTACTTCATTTTAGTAATTTTTTAATTTTTTAATATCTTGGCATTTTGCATTTCTATTCAGTGTTACTTAAGTATCATTGAAATTGTATTACCTTTTTTGTTAATATTTTGAATTAAATTTTATTTTATTTTTTTTTTGTTTCATTTGACTTTTACTAAAAAGTTGTAGTAATTTTGTTTGTGTGTGTGTGTGTTTTTTTTTTTCTTTTCTTTTTTTTTAAGATTCCATATAGTTTATTGTTAAGTTTTAGTTTATTGTTTTAATTTACTTCAACTTAAACTAAATGAGAATGAGCAAATTGGCAAAATATATATATATACATATATACATATATATACATACATATACATATACATATATATAATATTTGGTTTCAAAAAATGATCTTTTTGCTGTGTTCTAGCTTGTTTCTAACTACTTTTTCTTATTCCTGAGGGACTGATTAAGCAACATTCAAATATCTTTTTTTTTTTTTATTGTCTTATTAGAGACATTTATACGCCAGAAAGAATAAATCTGTTAATTTGAAGGATTCATACCATCCTAGAATTTTCTAACAAAATCATTTTTTAACAATCTTCATGTTGTGTACTAAGTCATAGGATTGTGATTGGTCCTTCTTGACCAGTGCTGAGATTTGATTGGTTGGAACCATTTCCATGTCGGTGTCTCATTATGGCATATGAAAATCCGTCATATGTTCTCACTAGGGCTTTTCGACTCCGAAATTTTTGGAACGAGTCTGATTCCTGGTTCTGGAATCGATGGCATTTGAAAGAATCAATTCCTCACTGCTGCTTTCGATTCTTTTTCGATCCTTGTTTTTTAGATCAGAGAAACCTAATTTTGCCAGGACTGCATGATATCAAGGTCGTATTAAGTGGCCTTCTCATAATATGAAGCTTTAATTTGAAGAGTTCATTTGCAAAAAAAAGGATAACTGTTAATTTTTCAAAAATCATGTTTGTTGTATTGTGCATTCCATTTAATCTCAATCAAACTGCGGTTGGGTTATTTTGATATAAAGTAAGAACAACTAAAACACAGCTAACTAACACAATAAAACACAATAAAAACATGATAACACAATAAAAAAACATGATTTTTGAAATTGTAAAAAATGTATGTTTTTACAAATAAACTCTTCAGTTCAGTTCCACCATAAACCAACATCTGAATCGTTTTTTGAATTGGTTCATTAAAATGATCTATCCAAAAGAACCTTTTTGTGGAAACGAATCAGATTTCTAATCACTATTCACAAGCAAGAGGCAAATAAATGTGTGCTTCTGCATCCTCAAACTCAGATGAGCTCAGTACCGACTTGTTTTCGTTCAGTTTATTTTCTGAAATCGATGTTCAGCTACGTTTGATGACTGAGATATGCAGCTTTCGTAGGATGCAGACTTCCTTTAGATATGCTTTGTTGAACTGAATATGGCTCTGAATGAGGAGTCGATTCCCCTTGATGGGATCTATTCCAGTGTTTGGAATCGACTCTTGATTCCCCAACGCCTTGGAATTGAGTAATTGATTCTTTTTGGAATCAATTCCCAGCCCTAATTTTTACAGACTCATCAGTGTTTCTCATTCTCACACTGTGATGTTCAGAGCTTGTTCTTACTCACATCCCAGCGCTTGTGTGCTAGAAACAGTAAAACCCCTCTGTTCCTCTCTTGCTAGCACGCCTTTCATATCATGATAGAGGTAAGAGCTTCATTCCCTCACACATTCTCCCATCCTGCCCTGCCGATGCTTTAGTTCTCATCCTGTCATCCTGAGTTTGTGATGCGGTCGCTGTCGTCTGCATATGGGGTCTTTATTTATTGATTTATTTCTAGTGTGCATGGATTCATATTTTCGTTCTCCTGCATCAGACGCTGTATGTGTTTGTGTTGATGTGTGTGAATGAGTCATGTGTTCAGACGGTTGTGTTTGTTGTCTGTAGGATCCGGGTCTGACGCCTCCGTCGCCGTTACTGGGCCAGAAGCCGCTGCAGCTGCTGGAGCTGAAGGCTCGCGGACGCTTCGGCTGCGTCTGGAAAGCGCAGCTGCTCAACGAACATGTGGCTGTCAAAATCTTCCCTGTGCAGGTATCAGACACGTTTCATTACACGTTTGTCCGTGTTGCCTCGTCAGCTTCAGCATAGATGAATTTATATGGCTGTAAAATACAGTAATACAATAAGCAAAAAGCTTTTGGGTAACTGTAGTTTACTGTAAGGCATGTTTGGTGGTAACTCAAAACTAGAGTGGTTTATTATTGTGCTCTGAATCTAGTGTTTGTTATAAACCTCTAACCTAAAATGTTAAGCTTCTGCAATTAATTCAGCTTGACAATAGACTTCATTGTACTGTGTACATTTAAAATGTTTAAACCCTACAAGCTCTAATATGATCAAAAGAATCATATTCTACACTTTTGTGTTTTTTTAATTCTCTAGATCCATTTATGCTAGTCATGGTTTCTTGTATAGTTTTTATTGAGCACTTTTAGCAATCTCTTTAGGGTTGAAAATGCTGAGTTTGATAACAGTGAGAAAAGTTGGTATAGAAAACTTTCAGTCAGAAATTGCAAACTGCAAATAACGCATTGAATTAAACATGAAAGTTTAAAGCAGACACACCGAAATTTTGTAAACTTTGTTTTTTTAAGAAAATTCATGTTTGAACAAATCACACTGGAAAAAGTGATGCAATGTTCAACAGTCAACAACAACAACAAAACATTGTAATTTTTACATAATTGCAATTGTCTTTTGCACTTATTTACATTGCAAAGACTCTGAAAATGTAAATCTAGTTGCTTTTGTTTACAGTGATTAAAATACACCAGTGTTCAGCAAATAATTAATAACAGCAATCAACGTATATATCTATCAAGGAATATAGTTAATTAGTCTGTTTAATCAACTGATGAGCGTCACAACTGTCTGTAAATTGACTTTTTTGCAATGTAAGTGAATGTACCTCTGATTGTCTGTGATCTCTCTCAGAATAAACAGTCATGGCAGAATGAATATGAGATTTATAGTTTGAGCGGAATGAAACATGAAAATATCCTTCACTTCATCGGAGCAGAAAAAAGAGGAAATGGAGTCGACATCGAGCTCTGGCTCATCACAGCGTACCATGAGAAGGTGTGAACACACACAGACACACACACACACACCTTTGTGTAATGAAGGCTTTATTCAGAATACTGCATACTATTCAGTTTTTTATTTTTATTTTAAACAGTAGCACACGTCACATGACCTCACTCTGTTGCATGACTGATTCACGCGGTCTGTTGGAGTATGTGATCATATCATCTGCGTGTGTGTTTGTACTCAGGGTTCACTGACGGATTTCCTGAAGGCGAATGTTGTGTCGTGGAATGAGCTGTGTCTGATAGCGCAGACGTTCGTGCGCGGGTTGGCGTATTTACACGAGGACATTCCCAACCTGAAGGACGGCCACAAACCTGCCATTGCACACAGGTACAAAACGCTCCTCTCATTCAGATCAGAGGTGTCAATCAATGCCACAGACCCCCAATAGGAGCATAATATCCAGATTTTTTCTTTATGCAGAAGTAAGCTTATGGGTGAGACTTCTGGCTATAGGGAAATAACATGAATAACAACATGCAGTAAATAGTAAAACTGTTTGCACTACAAACCAGTGTGCTCATAATTAAAATAATACATTAAAATAGTAATATTAATATCAAGTAGCAAAATAAGCTGTTTTGTACAGTTAAAGACTGGAAGCCAGACCCATAAAATGTATAAATTGCCGCACCCACTCTTATGAAAGAAAAAGGTGTAATATTCGGTTCTATAAAGGTACATTTTTATTATTTTTTTCCCTATTCGTTATAGTCATGTATATAGATTTATTAATTTATTTACAAACTTACTGGTATTGACTTATTTTAATTTCATGTATTTTAATATATTTTTTAATCGTTTTTTTTGTTTTGTTTTTTTTAGCGGGGGACCCCATTCTAAAATAGCATCTATATATTTTCGTATATATAAATACACAAATTATACTGTGAAACTGTATAATATAAATGTGTAAATATTATTTGTGAAACTTTTAGTTTCTACTGAGTTTCATTATTGTATTTTCTACTTGTTATGGTAATGTACTGTTAGATGTATGCTTTATTTATTTATATAAATATTTATTTGTTAACTTATTTATTAACATATTTTTGTCAAATTTATATATTTATTTATTTTAATCTTTTTATGTTATTTTGATTTACAATATTTATTTACATTTTTATAACAGCCATCTCTCTCTCTCTCTATATATACTGTATATAAAAATGTAGAATTTAGTTACATAATGTTTTTTCTATGGTAGAGTACTGTTAGATGTATGTATTGATTAATATATACTTATTTATTTAGTTATTTTATCTATACTTTTTCACTCAACTTTCCTATGATCCCTAGGCCCCAGTTCAGATGTAGTTTAACTTCTCTCTTTTTCTCTGTCTGTGTCTCAGAGATATCAAGAGTAAGAATGTGTTACTGAAGAATGATTTAACCGCCTGTATTGCTGACTTTGGCCTGGCACTCAAGTTTGAAGCCGGGAAATCTACAGGTGACACACATGGACAGGTGAGTGTTTATTACATGTGCTTAAAAACACAAATTCATTGCAAAACTTCACTGATTGGTCCATAACTGACAGATTTAAAGTGTTAACTAATCATTGATGAGTTTTATTGCTTGTCTTGCATAAAGGTGGGAACGCGGCGTTACATGGCTCCGGAGGTGCTGGAAGGAGCGATCAGTTTCCAGCGTGACGCGTTTCTAAGAATCGACATGTACGCCGTGGGTCTGGTCCTGTGGGAACTGGCCACTCGCTGTACAGCAGCCGATGGTAACAAACACTTATTCACTCACACTCAGAGTCCACCGTCATGGGATAAACGGTGCTGATCTACATGTGTTTGTGTCCCAGGTCCCGTGGATGAGTTCTGTCTGCCGTTTGAGGAGGAGGCCGGTCTTCATCCGTCTCTGGAGGACATGCAGGACGTCGTTGTGCATAAGAAACTACGACCCATATTCAGAGAACACTGGCTAAAACATACGGTACTACACACAGACTACACTGACTACATTATAGTTTTTGTATGTTCTTCGTTTTGGCTGAGATACAACTATTTGAAAATCTTGAATCTGAGGGTGCAAAAAATTTTTTTTATTTTTTTTTTATTTTTTGAAAAAATCAACTTTAAAGTTGTCCAAAAGAAGTTGCATAGTTTTTATATATTTACAGTAGGAAATTTAAAAAATATCTTCATGAAACATGATCTTTACTTAAAATCCTAATGATTTTTGGCATAACAGAAATCGATAATTGTGACCCATACAATGCATTTTATTTTTGGTTATTGCTACAAATATACCCATGCTATTTATGACTGGTTTTGTGATCCAGGGTCACAATATTACCTATTTGACCATAGAAGCCTTAAATGGACCAATTAGGACCATATGATTATAGAAATATAAAGTTTTCCAATTGCATTTGTCAGTACATGGAATAAATATAAAAGTAACACATCAGTGTTATTTGAATATTATTTTTATACTATTGTAGTATTTATTTAATATTTTTAATTGTTTTTAATTTTTTTTATTTTTTTAGGCTTTCATTTTATTTTAAAGTTTTAGGGGTTTTTTTTGTTTAATTTATTAATATTTTATTTCTATTTAGCTTTATTTTTATTTGAGTTTCAGTTTTAGGGTTTTAGTACTTGTTGTAATTTTTTAAGTGAAAATGTGATCTAAAATTACCTCAAAACCTTAAAACGTTTTTTTTGTTACCTAATATTTCTATTTATTTCACCTTAATTTTAAATGTTTTCAATAGTTTTAGTTAACAGTAACAACACTAACATGTGTTCATGTTCATGAAAAAGTTAATGAATTTTAAGAAATATAAAACGTATACTATATATACACATATATAAGGTTGCATGAAATATATAATAATATGTCAATTTAGTGACAAATTAGTGATTTGGTAATGTGGCCCTTTATACAGTTGATTAGATTTTTTCATTTTTGTTGAAGCTCAAGACACTCAAAAAAGCATAAAGTTCTGGTTTTATCTATGTAGTTCCAGAAAAAGAGATGCACACCACATGGACAGCTTTCATTAACATTTTTTCTGTGTATATGTGTAGGGTCTGGCGATGCTCTGCGAGACCATAGAGGAGTGCTGGGACCACGAGGCCGAGGCGCGTCTGTCTGCGGGATGCGTGGAGGAGCGCATCATCTCAATGCAGCGCAACACCAACCTCATCGCCCCCGAAGACATCCTCTCCGTCGTCACCATGGTTACCAACCTGGACTTCCCCCCTAAAGAATCCAGCCTATGATGCTGTTCCCTCAGCCAATCAGAACGCAGCACGTGCGAGAGAAAACGGACTACGATTGACTCGTGACGTGCAAAACGAGCGCAGGAATGATTCAACGACTCGCACTTACACACGGAGGAACTCAAGAGACGAAACACACACGGACGTCTCCGTTTGCACCAAAACCTCTTTTATGCATAAAGGAAAGACTTTTGTGTTTTATATGAACAGCAGCTCATATGATTTTAGTATAAAAAGGGCGAAACTCTGAACTGCGTTTGCTGTTCGTTTCTGCGAATCATTACGGTCATGCCAATACGAGACACTTCTGAATGTCTGCCGTTCAGCCGCGAATCACGCCGATTTATGAGGAATTATGCTGAAATAACCATAAACCTCCCTAAACAGGTATACCTCATTTTGATTTCTCGTGCTTTTTTCTGAACAGCTGCTACGGAGGCGAGACGAGTAGCTGTAACACACGGTAGTGTTTCTGCCTTTCGCATTTCTGCTTCATTTCATCGCAGCTTCACTACTTTTTCTAAAGGGGTCGTATCGTGAGGAATCAACGCTCGTTTCGCTCAATCACAGAATCCAGGGTCCAATAATAACGTCTGCCAACGGTGGATCAATTCGGACACTTTACCGTGCAACTATTTTTGCAACACAATTTTTCATATTAGTGACACATCATTTGCTAAATGAGCCTTCGGATTCATCAAACTGCACCTGATTTATTCTGTTTTTGTTCATGTGAGGAATAATCCAGCAAATCTAGTGATGGAGCGTTCATTTTTTGACCCTACACTGCAAAAACAACTCGTTCTGAACTTCAACTTTCTAGATTAACGTGTATTAACATGTTAATGCCTATTCAGTGTTGAGAAACTTGGGCCGTGATATCAAACTATAGATGTTTAAAAAAAACTTATTCTCATAATGCAGACTTATTTTCTCACAATTCAGACTTATTTTGCAATTCTGAGGAAAAACTCAAGACTTGCAAGATATAAAATGAGAATTTTGACTTCTTTTATGCAATTCCAAGTTAAATTGTGCAATTTATTTCTTGCAATTATTATTATTATTATTATTTTTAATTCTGAGTTTAAATCTCACAATTCTATTTTTTAGTTCTGCCATAAATTCTGGGGGAAAAATGGTAATTGCAACTTTTATCCTCTCAATTACAAGTTTATATCTCATAGTGCTAGAAAAGAAAGTCTGATATTGTGAGATAAAATCAGAAAAAAGTCAGAATTATCAGGTTTTATTCACAACTCTGAATTTCCTCCCCAGAATTGCAAGTTTCTTTAGAATTGTGAGGAAAAAAAGTCAGAGTTATTATTTTTTATCCCGTGGCTGAAATAAGCTTCTAAATCAAACAGTCTGAACACCAGCAGAAAATGTAAAAGAGTAAAGTGTGTGAAAGCTTGTGCTGTTAGAAATGACTGATCTGAACCATTTAAGATTGATTTATGAATCTGTCAAAGTGTGATGCATCTTTACAAAGAGGCTGTTGATGAAGGATGGCGCAGTTAAAAACCAGATTGAACCGACAACAGTCATTTTGCATAAAAAGACGTTTATATGGGCGCAGAAGCAAAAACGCCTTTCCTCCCATTATAAGTTGACCTTGCGGATAAAAATAACTGCTGATAAGGCCCCTTTAATGACAGTGTTTGCGCACAATCGCATCTTTCAGGGCTGTAAATCTGTCTAACGCCACATTCTCCTTCATCTCTGTCTCTTCATCTCTTTCTGAAACACTACAGCAGTATTCAGGGACGCAGGATTCTGCTCACTTACAGCGATTATGCAACCAACATGCAGCAGCGATTGCAACTGTAGCATACGGAGTCGAAAGCGCTTCTATTTATTTCATTAATAATGTGACAAACTCTCAGTACTGTGAAAACAAACGCCGGTTATTATTGCCCTGAATGTGTTACCAGACAAACCAAGTGTTGGGTGAAAAATGGGTTTGTAAAAGACATTTCAGATCAATCTGTAATTCCCCCCCGACGACACACATGTACAGCAAATGAATAATGTAAATATGATTGTTGGTTTTAAATTATTAGACTAGCATGATGTTGCTCTGTTCTTTTTGGTGTCACTAATCAAAAACAAGTCCTTTATAAAGAAATTATTCCAGAAGATTGTACTGCTGGGTATTTTATATGATGTTTTATTGTCTTTTAATGTCTGCAGGCCTAAATTCACTGATTATGCATGTGATTCCTTTTTTAAAAATATATATAAAAACTTTTTCTTTATCTTTTTTTTCCATTAATGAATGCTGATATGTTGACAAACTTATTCCCACCACCTTTAAGTCGTCATGAAATCATTACTGACCCTATTTAATACATATTCTTGGCCCTGTATAGATGTTTTTAAAATAATTTAATAATTAAAAAATAATTAGTGCTGTCAAGCAATTAATTGCATCCAAAATAAAATATTTTGTTTACATAGTATATGTGTGTGTACTTTATATTTATTATGTATATATAAATACACACACATGCATGTTACATGTTAAGCATCTATTTATATATAATAAATTACATGAATATAAATGGATGTAAATACATGTAAATATTTTCAAAATGTTTTATTTTGGATGCAATTTGACAGCACAAAAAAACCATCCTAGAGTACTATATTCAACTGAGAAAAAAAAATATATATATATATTTATTTTAGTCTAACAAACTGATTACTCAAAAGCTCTAATATCCCTTTTAAAAAATCATTGTTTAATAAATAGTATTTGGAAATGGTTTAAAATAGTTTTTGATGAAGTCCACATTGTATAGTACGACAGCATTTTAGTGCCACGTTAAAAAAACTTAAAATCTAAGATTATGAGATTAAAATTGTATTATATCGAGAATAAAGTTGAAATTACGAAAATATATATTTTTTTTTAATATTTCGACTTTATTCTCAAAATAAATTACTTCAACCATATAATTTTTTTTTTATGTGGCACTAAAACTGTTGTAGTACAGAAGCCCATTTCTGCCATGGAATTAAAGTAATTGCAACTTCTTAACCAAATATTTTTTTTTTCCAGAATTGAAAAAAATTTAATGCAATGGCTGAAACAGGCAATCCATAACGATGTCAATTAGGTTAAATAACTGTACAGCCTCCCCAAGGAACAAAAAAAATTCTCAGAGACAAAGACATTACAAATTAGCTACTATATTGTTTTTTTTTTAATGCAAACAAAAAAACTATATACATACATACATAAATATACAAAATGCATATTTCAGCATGTACAGGCAGCAGTGTTCAGGCGAAGGCTGAGAGGGCCCATTGTTTGACGTCTGTGGGGCATTGTGGGTACCTCTGCAGCGCCTCCATCACCTGCCCGTGTTCCAGCATCAGTCGCATCAGCTGATATTCACGCTGAACTTTACACACGCCAGAGTCCACCGGACGCACCAGCTCCAGCTGCAGAAGATGCTCAAATGCCTAAAATACATGAACACACAGGTAAGCAATAGCAAAAAAAAAAACTTAAATGTAGATATTGTGTCAAACTATCATTTAATCTAGTCAAAGCATCTTGGCAGAAAACACTAAATGTAGAAATGTTTCTAAATTTGTGCTTTAAGAAAAAATTAAAAAAACAAAAAATTAAACTCAAATTAACAACAAAATTAATAAAACTTGAAAATCAAATGAAAACTATAATAAAGCCAAATCAAAATATTAATAAACAATATAATGGTAAAAAAAAACAAAAAACTAAAACAACACTAATTAATTAATTAATTAATTATATTCAATTTACTGTTAAATGCAATTGAAAAATTTAATATTTTCTTTTTTATTAAAACTTCATATTTTAATTCAACTCAAATTAAAGTTATTTACTCTCCCTCAAGTTGATCCACATTTGACTTTCTTTCATATAATATATATAAAGAAACTCTAAAACACTTCTGGTATTTTTCCAGTTTTGTCTTTAAAGTAATAAATAATTGAAAAAAAAAAAAGATTCATTTACAAATTGGACATCATGAACATGCCACAAAGAGCTAGAACTGATTCTCACTAAAAAACTTTGTTTTATATTTGTGACTCTGGACCACAAAACCAGTCATAAGGGTAATTTTGTTTTAAATTGAGATTTATATATTATCTTAAAGCAGAATGAATAAGCTTCCCATTGATGTATGGTTTGTTAGAATAGGACGATATTTGGACGAAATACAACTATTTAAAAAAAAAAAAAAAAAGGAATCTGAGGGTGCAAAAAAAAAAAAAAAAATCTAAATATTGAGAAAAATCACCTTTAAAGTTGTCAACTGAAGTTCTTAGCAATGCATATTATTAATCAAAAATTAAGTTTTGATATATTTATGGTAGGAAATTTACAAAATATCTTCATGGAACATGATCTTTACCTAATATCCTAATTACTTTTGGCATAAAAGAAAAAAAAAAAAAAATCAATAATTTTGACCCATATTGCTACAAATATACCCATTCTACTTTTGACCGGTTTTGTGGTCCAGGGTCACATTTTATTTCCAGTTCCTATTTAAAGTACATGAATAAGAAGTGAGAAACCCAAACTGACCTTCATCACCACGGGCTTCTCAAACTTATGGATGGTGTGAGACTTCCTCTGAATGAACTTCTTAAACTCTGAGAGAGGGAATTACATTCATTTGAGCTGATGAACACATGTAATTATATTCACAGATGAATATTTACACACATAAAGGCTTGTGAAACACCATTTTAAAACGTTCAGGTTTTCTATGAGTGCTTAAGGATGTCGTACCATTATGGACCATCTGGAAATTGAAGGGTTCTCCTTCATAAGTGTCATTCAGATGCTTCATGGCAATAATCAAACACAGCTCTAGAATAGACAGACCTGGAAAACAGGCAATTCAGAATGTCAGAAATGAGTGTGTGCGTATGTCACTGCATGCGCAAGTGACTGAAGTAAAAATCTGTCTCTAGTTTCTCACCATGAAGGACGTTTGCTTTCGAATCAGCGGAAATCAGACGACTGGCCTCCAGAAGATCAGCCTCACGTAGAGTCAGATAAGAGACCGTCACTCGACTAACAGCCAGAAACTACAACATACAGACACACGTTTACACATGAGAACAGGCAAACAGGAACAGTGGTCTGATTACAAGATGAACTCGGTTAAATATACCAGCAGCGAATGCAGAGAGCGGAAATCTTTACTGGCATTAAAGTGTCTCTTCAAAATCTCCTCAACTGATTTATCTTCACATAATTTCTGGAAACACAGAGAATGAGAGGTAAGAAAGCATGGTCGTAAATATGACTTGTTTGTGAACAAAGAAACACATGTGTGTTGCATTTCTACCGTGACGCTGTGGTTCCACTCATTGGAGAATTTGGGATCTGGGAAGTCCTGAGGCAAACTGAGCTGAGCACGAACCACATCCACATACTGACTGAACGACAGTGAGCTGAACAGATGAATCTGCCTGTGAGAAAATCGAGACTTCACTCGCTTCTCCAGCAGCTCCAACACATCCTGAAATTCACAAACACATGACAATAAATGATTAGAAGAATTAGAATATTACATTTAAATTAGAATATAAAAAAAAAAAAAAAAAAACAACAACAACAAGGACAGATTAAATTACATAATTAAAAGTTTGTATAATGTTTTTAGAGCAGACGCACCAGTCTGCAGGTGAGTCCCACCACTGCGATGGGCGCCTGCGCAGATTGAGACACGTCCAGCAGGTTATACAGCAAAGTCTGGTTCTTATGATGAGCAAACAGATCAAACTCATCCAACACGAACAGCACAGGACGACTGCTGCTCTTATCACCTGACAACACAACAGAAAGAGTAAGATGTCAATAAGAGGGTGATGAAACTACTTAAATGCATTTTTATTAATTAAAACATAAAACTGAAATAAAGTATTAATACTAGATAAAAAAAAAAAAACATTTTTTACTAAACAAAAATTAGAAATGCTGCATATAATTGAAATAAAATATGGTTAGTTGAAGTACTAAAATAACTACAACAAAATAGAAATAGCTAATAAAAAAGACAAAAACAAAATTACTACGTAAACTACAATTAAAAAAAAAACTGTCAAAATATAGAGTAGTATGTAAACATGTATATAATAACATATAATAGTATGTAAATAACACCAGAATAACACTGACAAAGCCTGACCTTTCTTGAGTGCTTCCAGGAGAAAAGCCAGATTCTCTGCAAAGCTCCCCTAAAACACAAGAAAACCCCTCAGTACAAAAACCTTAAAAACTATATAAACTAATTTTAGAAATTAATAATAAAAAAAAAATACAGAAACGATTCCACTAATAACATCAGAAACTCACAAACACTTTATCTCCTACGACATTCTCCAAGTGCAGCTGGCGAGTGATTTCCTTCAGAGCGATTTTGTCGTCTGTCTGCAGAAGACCTGCACTCAGAAAACCATCACTGTCACTTTAGCAACACTGCAGTGTAACACAACTGTAGCTTCTCATTTTAGCATTTAACGCAGGGCATAAAAAGCATTAATGTGCATAAACTCACCGTTCAGCTCCACCAGAAGAACATTCTTCTGCACTTCCTTCAGACTCATGAGCTCACGGAGGACACAACCCAGCAGCTTCACAAACAAAGATACACGAAAATAATTAGTGATGAACTTAAACAATTATGCCATAGTTTCATATATATTACCTTCATTCATTTAGCACACTGCAAATGTTACTTTCTTCCCCATTTCTGTCTTGTTCTTTTCCAGCACAAATATATAAACATTTTAAAATACATTTACCTTAGATGCAACATTAGATACATGAGATAAGTTTTCTGGGAAACTGAAACGAAGTGAAGTACTTTACACAACTGCTTTACACAAACAATCAAAAAACTGCCGAAGGGGTCAGAAAAAATAAAGTTAAATCAAAGGTCTGATGATAAATCCCCCCCCCCTTTCCGCCTCTTGCGTAATGTTGTATATCAAGTAAATATATTTTTTTTAAATCAGCACACTGGGATTTTTCACAAAATGCTGTGTGAGAGAATGAGAATGAAACTTTAATAATTCAAATATTGTACTTTTTTTTTTTTAAATTATTTTATTTATTACTAAAATGAGTAAAAAAAATAAAGACAGTTATCAGTGAGGGAATAAATCTCTGATGTTTTATACCATAGTTTTACCGGATCCTCTTGGACCAACAATGAGGACCGAGTTACTTTCTCCATGAACAGCTGTTCGCTTCAGCAGCTCCAGCAAGTGCCTGAACACACAAACACACAAAGTCTAAGAATCTATGCACACACATCTACATCAAATATGAGCAGATACAGTAAACACGACCCACTTGTACTGCGAGTCCAGACCCACGGGCTGATCCGGCAGCTTCTGATGACACAGTTTCTCCCGCAGGAGCTTCTGAGCCTGAAAACACACACACGCCAGCACATCAACAACACACATCCACATCTGTATATGTAAAGGAGAGGCAGAATCAGGAGGAAAGCCTGATATCATGAAACATCTGACAGACCAGAGAGACACACTGGGCTTCAGTGAGAGCGGCTGACCTCCGTTTGCTCATCTTCACCTGCACACACATTCAAAACATCTCCATTATAATGTGCACATTCACAAATATCTGGCAGTGCATTATAAATGCATGTAAATACACCAATCTATGACACAAACTGTCAGACAAATGCAGAAACACAGCAAACATTTTCAATAATAAATACTCTACCAGTCAAAAGATTTGAAATGTTTTTAAAGTCTCTTCTGCTCACCAAGCTTGCACTTATTTGATCCAAAACAGAGCAAAAACACTACAATTTGGAATTACTTTTACTTCTTAAAATAACTGCTTTCTATTTGAAAGTATTTTAAAATGTAATTCATTCCTGCCTCATTACTCCAGTCTTCAGCATCACATGATGCTTCAGAAATTATTCTAATATGCTGATTTGCTGCTCAAGAAACATTTATCATTAATATTATTATTATCAACATTCAAAACAGTTGAGTACATTTTTCATGATTCTTTGATGAATAGAAATAACCAAAGATCTGCATTTATGTGATACTGATAAATAAATGCTGATACACTTTACTATTCAAAAGCCTGGAGTCAATATAATTTTTCAATTTGTTCGTTTGTTTGTTTTTTGGGGGGTGGGGTTACAGAAATTAATACTTTTATTTAGCAAGGATGCTTTGAATTGATCAAAAAATGATGATAAAGTAATTTATAATGTTACAAAACATTTCCATTTCAAATAAATGATTTTCTTCTGAACTCTGTATTCAAAGAAACCTGAAAAAAATTCTACTCGGCTGTTCTCAACATAATACTAATAAATGAATGATTTCTGAAAGATCATGTAACTGAAGTAAGCATGCTAAAAATTCAGTTTTGAAATCACAGTAATCAATTACATTTTAAAATATATTCAAATAGAAAGCAGCTTTTTAAATAGTACAAACATTTCTGAATTTTACAGTTTTTCCTGTACTTTGTATCAAATAAATGCAGGCTTGGTGAGCAGTAGAGACTTCATTAAAGGTAGTGTAAGAGCTGAGCACATAAACAGATCTGGTACATAACTGAGAAGTCACTATGCAGGTTTTTCTCTATTTTAATCAGCCTTCACTAACTTATTTTAAATAGTACTGCAGTGTGACAAATTGTTAAAATATTTAATGTAATTTCTAAATGAATATGAGCTCATTAAAGCTGCATGCTGAATCATATTATTAAAACTGTCACTGCACATCTCGGGCTGACTTTTACACAACTGTCTTTATGGTATCTACTTTGTTTCAGTTCATTTTGTGTTGTCTTTAGATCTCTATTGTAGCACACTGGCTCTTCATAGAAACCTTATTTTGTTCTTCTGTATCGTTATGCGGATGTAAGTTACATGGATGTACTGACAGCATGACTTCAATTACGAAAGAATTCAAAACACAATATGTTAAACAGTTTAAAATTGAGCTCTGCATGTCACACCCCAGAGCACTGCTGCAACTCTTCACATACTTAATAAAGAACCTATTGAATTAAGTTAACTGTTAAATTAAAGGTATATAAACTCACCAGTGTAGGTCCTGTGATTTCGCGCCACTACTCCGCGTATTTCCGGTAAGCGACATTTCGTATTTCCGGTGTGAAAATGAGCGCTGACAGCAGAGGGCGCGCTGCGGCCCACGAAACCGAAGTATGTATTCAGCCTCGTGCAAGAAAGTCGTTTTAACATATGAAGCACGTTAAATATACTAATAGTAGCCTACATTATATCGTAATTTGTTTGCATTTATTTAATAAATGCATAAACAATTGGTGCTTCTTATCAGTAGCCAGTAAAAACGTTTTAGGTGCAAACACTTACATCTACACATCTTACACGTTTATGACTTACCATTAAAATTCAACGAAATGCCACTGAATGTCACTGTTTTCCAAAACTCTATCTGTTTACTGACCCATTCTAGTTTGATCTTACTGTACAACCTCTAATATCCTAAATAAATAATAAATATTTTCATGTTAACCCCCATGACAAAAAAATAATAATAATAAAAAAATAAACATTTAGGAATGCTGATGTGGTCAAAAACATTAAATCACCTGATCATTAACAGGCAATTAAAAAAAAGAAAGAAAGAAAGAAAGAAAGAAAGAAAGAAAGAAAGAAAGAAAGAAAGAAAGAGAACGCATTATAATGTATCATTTATGAGCCTGGTGAAAAAAACAGCATATGTTTCCAGTTGTTCTGGAGTCCTCTTTTCCTCCTTCACACAATAGATCAGGCAAATCCATGAACACAACAAATAAAATATTTCAAACGTCTGCTTTTTAGTTTCTTCAGATGAACATCTTTAAAAAGCTTACAAAGCTGCCAAAGTGTGGTATGACCACAACTTATGCCAGAATTAAATTACTAAACTTATGTCAGAATTAAAAAGGCATACTAACTTAGCATGAATGCTGATATTTAGTTATGCAAGTATTCCCCCTAGTTTTTCAACATAACAGAAAGCAGTGTTTTATTAGTAAATGTCTTGTATACTACTACAAAAAAAAATTAAGTATTTAAAAAAAAAAGGGGGGGGGGGGATGTTATTCTGCACTGTTTGCACTTGTACTGTAGGGTAGACCAGCACAGTTGGTACAGGGGTATCTCTGAAATCTGTGATCTCTGAAATTTGCTTTGCACATGCGTATTAAAGGCCTCTTATTTGATCGTGGAAAATTTGAAGTACATGCGCTTCTCCAGGCCAAGGATATAGGCGAAAGTTTTTTTTTCTAAGGTAAGTTTTTCATTTTACCACGTCCCTTAACAATAGCTGAATAGCTTCTCATCCCCACATGACTGTTTAAGTTAACTTACATTTTCGTAAACTTTAATCTGTGATCTAAAAAGTGACATATTGCTTGACTTTGTGTCATGCAAGGTCATCGTAAAATCTAGAGAAATGTTCGAGGTGGTCAGAGGGGTAAGTTGCACAATGTCACAATATATAATTTATTTATTGTGTTTATTGTTATTATATTTATTAGGTTATTGTTTGCATTTGGTCTGTTTTATTATTGCTGTTTGCAATAATAAATGTTTTTTACTGTTTACTGTACTCAACTTTTCAACTGTTACCATTAAAATGATGAACTGAAATGAAATATTGTATAGCTGTTTGCCATTACTGTACAATGTTTTACTAATTAACTACTTTTAACTAAAAAGTAATCAAATAAAATACTGAATGGAAATAAAAACTGTTGAATTCTCATTTTAAAGGTATTTTACATTTGCAATGAATTGGTTAGGCAGCTTTACATCATTACGGATGTACTCAGGTACTAACGGGTACTAACAAAAAAGCTTCTTGTGTTTATGAGGTAATTGTGACAAATATGACCTACTTATGGATGTTAATCATTTTTAATATTTTAGTAGACAAGTAAAGGAAAAGTCATATGGAATATCACTTCTTTTCAGTCCCTATAGTTTTGGTGTGGTAACAAAAAAGCAAGAAGTGTACCAACTGTACCCAGTCTACTCTATGTCTGAGCTAGCTTGCATCTGATCAACTTTACAGCTTCTTATGATTCAGTTCCTTATTATGTACTTTGTGTAGGCTGCTTTGAATAAATGTTAGTATAAATGTACTTGATGAAAATTGCAACTAAAACTCCTACAATGGTGCCAATGACTATTCCAATAAAAGATCCCAAAACTCCATTTTCAGCTCCAGCAACTGATCCAAGAAGTGCTCCGAATGCACCCATCAATATCAGTACAAACTGTCTGAAGTCCATGGTGATTTGTGATGCGTCTTCTGGATGTTTGGCAGTCTCCACAGCTTCTTTCTTCTCCTCTGAATTTCCTTTGTCTTTATTCACTGTAAAAGAAAATAACACTAACCAGATCAGTGTGTAACTGAGATCAGCTGTAGGTTTTGTGAAATAATACTCACAGTTTGGTGGATTCTGCAAACTTCCATGTCTCTGCATGAGCTCAGTCTCACCAGACACTTCTTGTGTCTTCTGTTGTAACACTTCATAGTAAACTTGTGGTAAGAAGAAATCACCATGGTTCTTCTCCACCATGTCATCTATCTTCTGAAAGAGTTCACTGATCTGAGAGGAAGATTTACAAGCACTGCTCTGAAGAGCATAGGATCGTCCTCCACATTTTTTCAGGATCTTCTCAGCACTGTGAATGTGTTCTTTGATTGCCGGTTCCTCCACTCCTTCATCACAAGCAAACACTACGATGGTGTGTTTCCAGACACGCTCTGACAGTAACTCCATGTGTGTCTCTGCTGCATTCATTTCACCTATGGAAGGTTCTTCAGAGAGAGTTTTCACTGGTATGACCAGAAGCAGAGCGTGAGGTCCTGGAGGACAAAGCGACACGCTTCCGACAATTTCTTCTTTTATATTCTCTGGTGTTTGTTGTATTGAGTGTTTGTGCCATCCTGGTGCTTCCACAACACTGATCTTCCTTCCTGCTTGTTCACTCTTATGTAAAATACACAGACCATTTTTCTCTCCTGTCAGATTCTTACAGTTTAGGATTGATTTTACTACCTTATTCTTGTCAGCACCAGTGTTTCCAAAGAGCACAATTCTGAGCTTTGACTGCATAGAGGAACCTGTGTAATTAAATCAAAAGACAAATTATAATTCCATAATGCTTTCAATCAGAATATTTCTTTGTTGGAAAAATACTCAGAGAGAGAAAAATTCACTCACCCTGAGCAGATGTTGAGAATTTAGTAGCCATGATCACAGTATGTTTAGCTGCTCAAAGATGATTTACAACATGTTCTGCTTGCAAGAAAACAATTTTTACTTTTTTTTTACTTTTTTATATTTAAAGAAGAAACAATATGTACAAGCCGTTGCTTCAAACAATGAAAAAAAAATAGCTTTACTTCAAAGCTATTCAAAACATCATTCATTGTAAATCGTGATAATCGTAATTAATAATCGCAATTACAATTTCAAGGTAATAATCAATTATGATTTTTGTCATGATCATGCAGCCTTAGAGTATAGCATTTAGCATTGTAGCATTATGACGCTAATTTGAACCCTATCACACATTAAATATATTTCCAATGCATTCATGAAAATTAATATTTTTCTACAATATATTAAAACAGTATTTTCAATATTTGGTTTAAAGTCATATAGACACCATTTAAAAGTAGGCCTATTGCATCAGCATTCCTCGGCTTAAGGTTCAAGTGACTCTAACAAAAGCTTATGCAACAGCAGGATACACATCAAAGCTTTATCTACTTTTTGTAAAAGCATTCACAGAAACATATAGAAGTACTTGTCAAAATATATTATTATATATATCAAAATACATCAAAGTAATGCTTAAAATTATATGAACTATCAACCTACCTTGCAATGCTAGCTGTTTTTATTCTTTACTTCCGTATAAAATACTTTCGGTTTGTGTTTATCCAGGTAAATCGAGTACTCTTGACATTTGTGGCAGCTCAAAAAAAAAAAAAAAAAAAAAAAAAAAAAAAAACTACTACAATTCATTTAGGTATTAGATACACAAACAGGTACATACATACATTAATACATAAAGACTTTTTAGTGTGTACATAATTACATTACATGAAATACATGAAGTAGACTGTCAGACTACTATTTTGTAATGTCATACAAATATATTAAACACCATAGTAAAAGCAATATTTGAACTCCTAATAAAATAACTTGTCATGCAACAAAATCATTTATAATGTGATTTATACAACTGTTACGTCCCGGCAGATGTGCCTTCGCGTGTGGGTGTCTCTCTCTCTCTCTTCTCCCTCCCTGTCATTTTCTCAGGTACAACCCCTTTCAACTGCTATTGGCTAAGGAGGCTGTCAATCATCATCGTCTCGAGTGACGTGATGGCTTCTGCGGCCAATCCCATCTGCCGCCAATATTTTAAAAGATGACTAGTGGAACACCAAGGAAGAGGCACCTTTTTGCGTTCCTGCTTTGTTTCTTTATTTATTAATTTGCCTCTCGTTATTTCATTTGGTTTTGGTATTTTGTTATGTTTCTTTGTTAAAGTTTAAGTTGTCATCTTGTTCATCTTCCTCATTATTTTCTTTAGCATTTGTATTTATTTTGA
>JAHKKF010537474.1:0-18477 GCA_019740295.1 Labeo calbasu
CCCCCCCCCCCCCCCAAGCCATGTGGAGCGCTTTTTATGATTGATGAATATATTTTATTGGACTTCAAAATCTCAACACCTATTCACTGCCATTTTAAGCTTGGAAGAGCCAGGACATTTCTTTTAATATAACTCTGATTCTCTTCATCAGAGTTAAGTTTACATATTTTTCTTACAAACACACATCGATTCACTACAGAATGCCTTTGTTCACCTCCTGGAGCCATGTGAGGAAACTTTTTATTATGGATGGAAGCACTTTATTGGACTTGTTTTGTACTGTTTAACAGAAACACCCGCCCACTGCCATGACAGAGCCTGGGAGAGCCAGGGTAATTTTTAATATAACTCCGATTGCATTAGTCTGAAAGAAGGAAGTTATATACACTTAGGATGCCTGGAGGGTGAGTAAATAAGGGGCTAATTTTTATTTTTGGTGAAGTATTCATTTTTGGCTTTTCAGTTACAGCGCAATAATAGCCTGACATGATTTGGATACATTTAGCTGCCATATAGAGACCCTTTACACTGAGACTTTCAGACATTAAAATGTGTTTTATCTTGTGATCAAGTCATCATCAGTTTCCTGGCCAACCCCCCCCCTATAATTTAAAGCCTCCCTCTGTGTGGCGGTATGTAGAGTGGGGATGTCAGGCTGGATTTGCGGGCACTGATGGGATGTTTCTGCTGTAACCTGGGCTCCCTGGGCTGAGCAGGCGGGGAACTGCAGTACGTCCTTGATGAAGAACTCCGCTGCGACACGGCCTGTCCCTTTGACTCACGCTGAGCGCTTGATACTCGGGACAAGGAGGTCAGCCTGACCCACTTTTCCCTGCCTGCCCTTGTGTCATGTTGGGAGAGGTGGGCGAGAGGCCAGGGGTGAGTGGGCGGATGGGTGCGCTGACTTGTTTGCGCGGGGGGTTACGAGAGAGCGCTCCCGCTGTGGAACGCAGGTACATCTCAGCCCACCGAGACAGTAATGGACAGGCACTCCCACAGAGCTCAGTGTCTGACCCTCTTATTGGAGCTCCTCATCCTCGCTGACTCCTACAGCTCTCTTCATCACTTCACTGCACTGCGGTGCTTCTGAGCTCCAGCTGTAATCTATGCAATCAAGCATAAGATGTTGAGCAGTGTTTGCTGCACATCATTTTATGTAATGTGGAATATTTTTACACTCTAAGTCATTTGTTATGTTCAGGAGTGACCGGCTGACCTTTGATTTTACATGTGCATATAAAGATGATGTCAGACAGGACATGCTTGTTAACATGTAGAGATGTGTAAGAAGACAGACACAACAAAAAAGTAAAACTCTTTTTCAGGTTGAACGCAGGGTCAGCCTGGCTTCTTCTGTAGTTCTCTGTCAAATTTAGACAGGTTACATGTCCTACTACAAAGATTTAAGGCATAGTAGCACTTCATGTAGTCATAATCATGTTGTCAACACAAAATAACATTTGCAACCCATTTGATTTCCTTATTGCGACATGTTTCTGATGCAGAAAAAAGGAAATGGATTACATTATGAAGGTAAACTTTTTGTTGTTAAAAAATGTTTTGATTTTAAATGTTATTAAGTCTAGTAAAGTTTAGTTAATAGTAATAGTAAGTAAAATAAATAAAATATTTTATTGCAGTAGTAAAATGATCCAAAATACAGCAAAAGCAGTAATACTGTGAAATATTTTTTACTATTTAAAATAACTGCTTTCTATTTGAATATATTTTAAAATATAATTTATTTCTGTGAACAAAGCTAATGTTTTTTTTTTTAGGATTCTTTGATGAATAGAAAGGTCCAAAGATCAGCATTTATCTGAAATAATAAAAAGCTTTTGTAACATTATACACTATACCATTCTAAAGCTTATATTATAGAAATTAATACTTTTATTTACCAAGGATGCTTTAAAGACTTCTGTTTCAGATAAATGCTGTTCTTCTGAACTTTCTTTTCATCAAAGATACATAATAATAAATGTTTCTTGAGCAGCAAATCAGAATATTAAATGATTTCAATGCTAAAAATTCAGCTTTGAAATCACAAGAATAAATTTTAAAATATATTCAGATAGAAAACAGTTATTTTAAATAGTCAAAATATTTCAAATTTATATTGTTTTTGCAGTACTTTGGATCCAATAAATGCAGGCCTGGTGAGCAAAAGAGACTTTTTTTTTTTTTTTTAAATATTAAAAATCTAACTGTTCAGAAACTTTTGACTGGTGGTGTATGTGATTATAATCTTAATATTTTATCTTAAGTAATCTTAAAAGCTATTTTATTGCAAAACCCTGTTAGTCATGTATGACATGCTGCTAATGTTTGTACATGCATTAGATTTGATAGCTTTCACTGTGTAGGATCCATCTGATAAACTCAGAGTGAGATTTTATACACAAGCTGTCACACCCTGATTTCTTTTGGTCATTCCTTTTCTCTCTCTCTCTCTCTCTCTCTCTCTCTCTCTCTCTCTCTCTCTCTCTCTCTCTCACACACACACGCACACACACTTAAACTCAGTGTGTCAGAATGGCAGCTGGCCCTGCGGCTCTCCTGGTTAGTTCCCCTGATAGAGAGTTGGAGACAGACTGGACTGGTGCAGTAGTGCTTATTAGCCGTGTCTGTCTGCAGGAGCCCTGCTGAGCCAGCCTTGAACCCTCCGGCCCCCAGCAGAGAAAGAAGGAGAGACAGAGAAGAGAGAGGGAGAGGGAGGTTAAAGCAGTGGAGGACAAAAGCGAGAGCGTGACAGCCAGGGAAAGAGACCTGCCTGTCTGACCTGCATGTCCACTTAGCTAGTTGCCACCTAACCTGATAGAAGGTGGTCACAATCATTGCTTTGAATGAGAAAGTGATCTGTTTAATCTATTCAGTTAGTTGAAGCATCTGATGCATATTGAAAAAATAAAAAATAAAAAACAGATAGTCTCTTCGACTTCAAGCACTCTTCTGTTTTATCTGTCAAGTACTCAAGCATTCAAAATACCCAAAGTGCACATTGCTAATGCAGAGCAGGCTTAAGTAGTTGACTTTGTGTTTATTTTTTCCAGGGAGAGAACGTGGCATGTCTGCATGACTAACCTCAGATATTTCAGTGTGGCTGCTAAAGTTTTAATGTGCTACAAGATTAGGGTTTGTGGACAGATGCGTCGGCTGTTGGGTTCAACGACAGGTTAAAAAAAACTGCTCTGACCCGCCTTTGTTTTTATGCCTGCGTCTCAGGTTAAGCTGTCCTGTAGAGCTCACCTTTATTGCCGCTAATGGTCTCGGTACTGCTGACGCAGTCGGAGACTCCCTTACCTTGATGTGTCGTTCCCTTCGGTCCGCAGTTAAACATCCAACACGCACCTGCAATCAACTCTGATCGGCCCAGTGGAAACAGCCAGTTATTGCCCTCATTAGATGTTATACGGTAGTTCTTTCACACAAATTCATCACATATTAACCTAGATTGTGTGTTTGCTTAGCATTTTCGTCTAATCGCCTCTCTCGTGAGCGTTTCTCTCGCTGTAGGCTCGTTCCACACCAGACCAGCTCATGCGAAGATCCCAGGGCTTTTATATCACAGCCATCTGTCAATACAATTTGGTCAAATGATTTCAAAACCTGTGCGTTTCTGGTATCTTAAGCCAAGTGGCTGGCTGAGCTCCAGCTGGAGCACGCTGAGCATTAAGGCATGATGTGCGTTCAAGCCGCCTCCTGCTGATTCATCCCTCACATGCTGAAAAATTACCTTTTGCTCATTAAAGAATTGTGTAAGTTTAAAAAAAATAATTTGCATAATTCATTTCCCCCTGAGGAACGGGATGATTAATTAATTACTATGCTATTAAACTGGATCTCTCTCTCTCTCTTTCTCTCTTTTTTTTTTAATTAACCTCAGGACATCCTTCATGTATGGGCTTTTTGGTCACATCAGTGTCAGTGCATTCGGACGTGTGTGAATCTGAAGTTTCGAAAAATCTCTGCGTAGTTAAAAATAGTTGAGTCAGGGGTTTTTATTATTGGGTTTAGGAGTCTCAATATTCTGCAATCATCCTAATCGTCCTGCATTTTTCTCCTTTTTTGAGGCTGTCGTCTGCAGCAAGATGAATCTCTTTAATATATTTCTCTGGCCCGGTTGCTTTGCATAGTGCAGAAAAGATGACGCAGGCTCTGGGTTATAATACCCCAGTGTTTTATTCATATTCTCATATTTGCAGGGACCCTACACGTTCGCGATTGCTACGCCGCCGTCTGACAGCGCGCTATAGGCTGCATGTAAATGAGGGTTTTAGGAACTACTCAAGTGTAATATCATGCAGGAGTCTCATTAACCTATAAAATACCTAAACACTTCTGTCTCCTTTTTCTCCTACAGAACTCAATACGGCACAATCTCTCGTTGAACAAGTGTTTTCTCAAAGTGCCTCGCTCCAAAGATGACCCCGGAAAGGTAAGCGTTCTGTTTTTCCTCCGTATGTAGTGCTGTTTTATTCAGAAATGCAGGTTTTGTACATTGGCTAAATACAAAATACTGGTTTCAGAGCAGATTCGGCCGTTAAAAATGCATACGTATCCTTGTGAAAATAGATGAGAGCGAGCACTCGCTGTAACGTTTTAAAAGCGCTCTCCGGAGCTCTCTCGGGGAGAGGAGAAAGCACTTCAGCCCGGCACTTATTGCACGAGAGGGGGGAAGACCACCACCTGCTTCCCCTCAGTCGGCACACCGCTAGTCCGGCCTGCCGGCGCTAAAACAACCTAAACTGATTCACGTGTAGGCCAGAGTGCAGCGTGATATATAGCTCAAAATAAGCGTGCACATCTGATAACATGTTTATTTTTCTGAAATGCAGTCAGTGCATCAATACAGATTGATGGACCCCGGTTAACCTGTTTTTTTTGTTTGTTTTTTGGGGGTTTTTTTTCCCCTCTCTCTCTCTCTCCATATAGTACCGTCGCTACAAAACATACACACACTCATTTCTCTGTATCCTCAGCCATCTTGTGCGAGCGCATTCACGCACATACGCTCACAGCGCGACATAAAGAGAGAGCCGAGGCATGCAGGGGATGGGGACTGAATGCTAATTTCATGTTTTGCTGTAATCCTCTGATATTGACACTCCTGGGATGTGCTCCACTAAATACAAAATAATCTATCGCTGGATGGATTCTATTCCGAATGCACGGCCAACATGCTTGCATCCCTAATGTTCAATTTGGAATTTGCCTCCTTCCACACAGCCCTCCCCCCCTGGAAGGAGAACTTCAAAGCTGCGCGGGGCTCTCTTGATATGTTCCATCAATATTGTAATACGGCAGGAATATGGACCCTGCTGTTTGTGCGAGATAGTAACTGAGGCGTGTTTCTCAGAGATGGCAAAAACGATTGTTCACTTCACCTTTGTGGTCTGCAGCAGCTGCTGAGAATGAGGAAGGCCGAACTTTGGGGCAGATACAATCACGTTTGCCCTCGAGTAGACTTCTGGTCAGAGAGGTCTAGCCTGCATTGAGACCACAAGAGTCTAGATTTTAATTCGGTTACTGTTAAACCATTGCAAAACAGACTCGTATGCTGGGAAGGCTGCATTCATTTGATCAAAAATGAATATACAGTCAAAACAAAATGTATTAACATTTAACATTTCTCACATTATCACAGTTTATTCGCTATAGTTTAGAAAATGCTAATAAAATCTGACAAGAATTTGGAGTTAAACTGTGTTGGAACAAATTAATTTTGATAATGTCAGATAACTTTGATAGAATGGTATGTAATGGATTACAATCCACCAAAATTATTCAGACATCTGTTAAATACAAAACTATCAATACTTTATTGACCAGTTACCAAGCAATGCTTAATTTTGTTCATCTATGTTCATCTCTAATGCTAAAAAGGTAGCATTAGAAATAAAAGAAAAAAAACACTTAAGCAAAACATTGTCAGGCCCATGTGTCTGAAGAATTTTTGGTTCCAAATTTTTACTGGTAGAATTTTTGGGTATAATATTTCACATTTTACTTTATTTTGCTATCTTCACATTACAGAGAACTGCAGTGTCCTGCACACACTGGTAAAAAAAAATCTAAAATTGTATCTGGTGTCTGATTAATTTTTGGTTTGACTGTCTGTTAAAATACATTAAAGCAGACGTTATTCCAGACTTCACTGTCACATGATCCGGTAATTATACTTAGTCTTTACTGTCACTGTTGATCAATTTAACGCAAATCTTGCCAACCCTAAACTTTTTAACAATAGTGTATATTTATATCTTTATATGAGTTGCTTTGTTTAAAAACAACTACTAAATGAATACATGTGAAGTGCTATTAAATTAGGGCTGGGTAAACTTTTTTTTTTTTTTTCCCCAATTTTAATTGATTCTTATTATTAAGAAACGATATTGATTCTTAAATCCCAAGAATCGATTAGTCTAGCTTGTTTCAGTTAATGAGCGCAACATTGTAACCTCTTATCCAATAAATCGCAATTAGCTTTGTGCTTTGTTACTTTTGGTATGAAACAAAGTCTCAGCTTTCAAATTCTGTCCATTTTATTACTGTATTCAAAAAATAAATGCTGGTGCTGTTTTGGTGCTGTTTAATGTGGAGTGAGATCGCTGTAGCGCCTCAGTTCAAGGCGAAAAATGGCAGCACACATGAACTGATTGTCTCCTCTGCTTTAATACCAGTTTTAGCATGAAATAAACATGAATAAACATCTGAGGGCATAATAAAACAAAATAGTGCAAACTTACTGAAATCTGTGTCCTTTTAATCGCTCAATCAGTGTTTCAAACGCAAACTGCAAAGACGTCAGTATAACAGCTTGTACAAAATATGTATCGTAATGTCACATTCACCTCAGAAAACAAACATATTCGGTGACCATAAACTCAAAAATAAATGAGCATTTTGCTAAATACATGCACTAGATAGCATATTCATTGTCATTTGTGTTTAAATAAATCTGTCAGGTTTTTATGACGGCTTTCATTTGTTTATATTTCAAAAAAATGAATTGGAGTGGAAATATGATAATGTAATTTTTAAATTTATGATTAAAAACTTAATTGAGTGTATTTAAATAGTTTGTATGCAAATCTGTTAATTTTAGCCTTTAATGTAGTAATGTAATACCAACTGACTCTCATGTATATTTTACAGAATTAGTTGAGATTTTTTTTTTCTTTGGGAAAATTTGGCCTGTACTGTACCTGAGATATATCCAAAATAATCAATATCGAACCAAACCAGAAATTGAATTGAATCGAAAACTTGTGAATCAGAATCAAAACATGAAATTAGTTTCACAACCCAGCCCTATAATGAATGTTATAAATTTACTTCATTTTGAAAGTATTTCCTTTAATACTTGATCGTTGTAAAGGGAGGCACGTTAATGTTCTTTAGTGTGTTGCTTTAATGGTTTTTAATTTTGGGGGTTCAGCTGAGTTTATTATCTAAAGAAGTAACCTCGACACCGTCTTATTGTATTGCCCTATATTTCAGACTCATGTAAACTCTCCTTTCATGGATTTCTTTAAACGTTGCTTTCTCTCAAGGGATTTGTTGCAGCCTACAGATACTCCCCTCCCAAGGGCTTTGGGTTTTTCAAGATTTTTCAGCTAATTAAAAGGAACGCTACTCAGCCTCCCCTTCCACAGTAAAAGTGTCTTGCAGTAGTTTTAATTTAAATTACATCTGCTAGGTGTAACAGACTGCCAGCGTTCTCAGTCACCTTCAGCTGTCCTTCATCGTCACTGCATCAATTACAGGAACATGGTTATTTAAATTGAGAAAAAAGAACACGAGGATGTTTAATACAGTGAAATTGTTCTGCATGTTACGAACTCTCATGGTCTAATGCTGGGATATAATGCATAAATGGCGACGCAAGGTGAAGATCATGATTCATTGTTTGTTAAACTGTTTGTTGAAGAGTAGCCGTGCTTATCTAGTCTGTTTATTGTGTGAAAGCACTCACTACCTGTAACAGTTAACATTGTTCGGCTACTCATGCTGCATTAGAGTTTATAAAGAAACTTAAGACCCTCTCACATCAGCGTACCTCTCAGCTCAAGTGCTATGCGCTGTTTATTCATTTGCATAGAATAGATAATGCATACAATATGATGATTTATTCTCTGAATGTCATGATAGTCTTTTGACGTTATGCTGCACAAGTCAGTCTCTTAATGATACGTCATGCATGTTCCCAGTTAATCAGTGGCATCACATTACGGTGCTTGACTTGAGTGCAGCATGGCTTTGTGGGTAACAGAGACCGGTGCATTAAGGAACATTAATGCATTGTGTTTAATTTGCATGTGTGTATGTATGTCTATATTGAAATAATTAAAAATAATTATATTGCATAATATCTTCATACACACACACCTTTTAAAAATGCAAAATTGGATGCTTGTATTAAAAGTTAAGATTAAATAATGACTGACTTTGGTTGACTGCTAAAAAGTGATAAGCGTTCATAAATGTTAAAATCTGAATGCCTAGTTTACCATTTGATTAATGTTAATTATGTCACATCCTTTCATCAGGCCGGTTTTAGTACACTGCTTCCAAGGCCAAAACATGTCACGTTAAAGCGAGGTGTGATAACGCCGTGAGCTTTGCGATTGGTCAGATTGTTTTGGAGCTGTCATCGCGTTTAGATAACAAATGGCTGTAACATCCCAGTATTAAGACAGGAATAATGAGTTCTTTTCTTAAGGTGGGGAGGCTGCGAAAAACCCTTCGTGCGCAGGAGCTTTGCTCATTGCCATTCCGTGGCCTGTAACCTGTGCTGTATTGCTGTTTAAATGCAGAAATTTACATCATTTTATCAATACGTCTTTGGAGGCCGAACGTTTGAGGAACCTGAAGCGTGCTGTCTAGACAAATCCTTTGGCGATTTTCAATTATTCTCTTTGCTTAGGTGCACGCACGAGCTGTGCACAAGTAATTTTAAAGGTCTTGATCGCACCCTCTCTGGACAATTGAGATCTTATCCCATATAATATGAAAAATTTTAAAATAAAACCTGAGCCTGGAGGTTAATTTCTTTTTCTTTTTGCCTAACTCCGTGGCCAGAGTTGCCTTTAGCTTCTGGGAAGAGCAGCACTATTGAAAAATAAATTAAACAGGAAGAATGCAAAGATAAATTATTCAGCCAGGGTCTTGGGTGCTTGGATACCAGCAGCCCCAAACCAAGGTGTGCTATTTTCTGCCTGATTATCAGAGCTCAGACCTGACCAGAAATCCAACACCTCTGTGTCCAGCCCTGAACAGGAGCAATCGATAAACCTGCGGCTGAGGAAGAGGGGCTTCAGGAGGGGCTTAACATTTTACCTGCCTCTGCCAAGGCTCAGGAGAAATGTGAAGCGAGAGAGAGCGAGCGCAAGAAACGGCTGTAGCGAAAGACCCAACTTCTTCGCGCCTCGACATATAGCTCCGTGAACGTCCTCCCGACGTGACGGGCTTACAAATGAGCTCGCTGAAACTTTGATGAACTAAAAGTTGTACGTGTTTCGGCGGCGAATGCACCCAGTTTCTGATTACAGAAGTTTCTCTCTTGGAAACCCTGCTGATTATCGTGCTCTGCTTTTTATCAAAGTTTTATTGAATGGCTTTAGAGTATGATGACTTGCTTTGGGACTAACATTCCATCTTCATCCTGTTTTTAGGGTTCGTACTGGGCAATCGACACGAATCCAAAGGAGGACACGCTGCCCACACGACCCAAGAAGAGGCCACGGTCTGGAGAGCGGGTGAGTGAAAGTTTGTATGCGTGTTTTTTCTGTGTGTGTGTGTGTGTGTGTGTTTGTGTGTGCTCCGAGACCCCCTGGTGGTCGGTTTTCAGACATACAAACTTTCTCAGGCCAAACTCAGCTCATTACTTCGAGTCAGGGAGTGATCAAACAGCAGAAAACAGTGAGTGTCTCACTCTCCCAGTTCAAACTCAATGTCACTGATTTGCTCCATCACTTTGTTTAAACCGCACGGTGATATTATGGCCTTTACAGTGATGTTATGGCGTCCCATTGTCCCCATTAATATTCAAAGGCCTCAAACCTATTCCAGTTGTTCATGATTTAATACATTTTTTATTTTTTATTTTTTCATCCAACAAATATATTTAAGAGCTTGGATAACTAGAAAAATCATTATAAAAATGCCCATGGAGTTAGATTTTGATAATTTTCATGTTTCCAGGTGTAGAGAGAGGCTACCTTATATATCAAAGTTTTTCAAGACAGTGGAAACCCTGTTCATCAAAGAAAAAATGAATTACATCAACAAAGTTCCTGTTTTCTCTTATTTTGAACATTATAAAGGAATGGTTTACTCAGGAAAAAAAATGCTGAAAATGTACTTGTTCCAAGATGTAAATCAGGACAGATTTGGAGAAATTTAGCATTACATCACTTGCCCAATCCTTTGTAGTGTATGGGTGCCGTCAGAATGAGAGCTCAAACAGCTAACAAGTACATCACAGTAATCCACAAGTAATCCACACCACCCAAGTCCATCAATTAACATCTTGTGAAGCAGCGATTTAATGTTTAATGTTGTCTTAATGATGGATTTATTACAAACACACAGCTTTTTGCTTCACTGGAGTTGTGTGGATTACTTGTGGATTATTGTGATGGTTTTTGTCATCCGTTTAAACACTCATTCTGATGGCACCCATTCACTGCAGAAGATCCACTGGTGAGCAAGTGATGTAATGCAAAATTTCTCCAAATCTGTTTTGATGAACCATGTTACAAACTACCAGGCCATTCACGAATTAGGTTAACTCAAAATTAACATTTATTAAAGTAATTCATACTCAAGTTAAACACAAAAAGGAAGAGAAAAGAAAAACAAAAAGATTAAGTATTAATCAAAGCAGAAATCTGGTGCTGAAGAGACGTGAATCTCAAACGGGGCACACCACGCTGGAGGACAAAGATCCTTTAATTAGTCAGCTCATCATAGGTAACCCACCGCACTTGCTACTTGTCTCCACCCTGGAAATACGCAAAGAAACAAACACAACACAAGCGCCATCTAGCAACAAAAAGGTGCAAATGAAAACAACGAGAAGGCGCAGTAATGAAAGAATACCATAACAACGATTAATCTACACTGCCACAGAAATAAAAAAAAATTTACTTGTGAGTTTGCAGTTTTAATAATATTAAAAATCTAGGTAATTAAAAGATAATATATAGAAACAGTGTTGATGCAATTTTTTCATCAGAATCGGTTATTTTAGTGAGGCACTCAAAAAAAAAAAAATCAGGTTACCAGGTTTGAATCAGTCTTGCCCATATCAGAATTGTCAGTGAATTCACATTTGCCTCGCCTCCTGACTAGATGTTATGTCAGTGTATACTTAAAGGGACAGTTCACCCAAAAATGAAAATTAGCCCAAGATTTACTCACCTTCAAGCCATCCTAGGCGTATCTCTTTCAGACGAACGCAGTTGCAGTTATATTTAAAATTGTCCAATTCCAAGCTGTATAACGGCAGTGAATGGTGCCCATTTCTCAATCCCAAAAACGTAGGTTCAGAAACAGGGGCACTGTTCACTGCTGTTATAAAGCTTGGAAGAGCCAGGACAGTTTTAAATATAACTGCGATTGTGATTGTCTGAAAGAGGAATATCAGATATGCCTAGGATGGCTTGAAGGTGAGAAAATCATGGGCTAATTTTGGGCTGAACTATCCCATTGAAAATACACGATCACAAAAGAGTTTTGTTTGTTTTGGAATATATTTTGCAAAAAAGAAATATTTAGGGCTGCCCCCTAATAGTCCACTAACCATGACTTGACAAGAAGAGGCTTGGTTGACCAAAATTTTATTAGTCGCAGAAAAAGAAATCCATAGGAAGTTGTGAAGTCTCTCAGCCTGTGACGGACAGATCATTGACAGCTGGTCTATGTGGTAATACAGTACATCAGGCAGGACATCCAAATGCTCATCTATCATTAGTCAAACTCAAATATGGAAATCATCTGAAGTATGCAAGTAGTAGCATCATTACATGGCCGCTCAAACAAATGTTAACCTAGAAAAATGTGCGCTATTCAAGTCTGTGTAGAGTGTGGACACTGAACAGTAGCGCGCTCACTGCAAGACCATTGAAGGTGGCATTTTATTTGTATGCACTCACAATAACAACAAAACGTTGCGCTTTTGTAAAATAATGAAAGCAAACAGGATGCACTTTCTGCCATCTCGGTCTCCATAAACTTGAGCATGTCCAGAAAAAAAAACAATTTACCTAAACTCTCTGTATACTCTATAGAGAGTGAAATGTCTACTTTCAAATGAACCAATTCAAATGGAAAACAAATATTCTCAGATTATGTAATCCGTATATGAGACATGCATACAGGCACATACACTACTGCGGAGATGACGCGTCAATGTCATCTCTTAAGCCGAAAACAAAGAAAGCACTAGTATATCAATAAATTATTAAAATGTTAAAGCAGCCTCCTTACTGTATTTCCCTGACACATTCATAATCATTACTTCTTCCAGTGTGCTGTGGCAAGCTTTATGTGTGCACTTGAGTGCTTTTAGGCTATGTAGGCAATTAAAGATTCATTATTATGATTTAAATGGTTTATTAATAAACGTACAATTAGTCAACTGAGGCTTAACATGAACGACTACTAGTCAACCAGAAAAATCTTTAGTCAAGGACAGACCTAGAAATATTGTTTTAGTATGTAGTGAGTAAACACTACTGTAAAAACAGATTTCTGTAAAGGGAAAAATAGGATTATGAAGGTGAAAATTTAAGCCTGTAGTAGTCATCTCTCTAAACAGAAAACCATGTCAATCTTCAGCGTATGTGTGTTGATGGCTCATTACATGTTTTTTTTTATCTTTTGAAAAGAGCAACAAACAAAACCAACCAAGCAACCACGCATAAGATTTACGGTTTATATACTGTAGTATGACTTTGAAGCTTTTTCCAAAATAGACATTGCTTAAGTCTTTTCCATCAGCATTAGCTTACAGACAATCTACCTTCGCATGATGCTGCGTGTGTTGGGTTTTTGCTTTTTTACAAGGCCAGAAATATGTGACAACATGGGCTTGGCGTGTTGATAGAAAAGAATGAGACGGGACTGAATGTTTCCCGAGTCGAGAACACTGGCTTTGTTTCACGTCTGAGTCGGTGCTTTACAGTCGTGCCGCGCACAGGTTTGCTGATTGCGCGCTCATATCTTTTTATATAGCTGTCTCACTCCGTGCGGCTCAGTTTATCTTGTAGAGGGGGTCCAGCTTATTAATAAACTGTGCCCCAGGCAGCCTTTACATACGTTGCATTCTGCAGTCATTTTTTAGCAAACATCAATTAATGCAGAGTTTCTGCGCCGGTTATTTTCAGCCAGAGCTTTTTCCTTCCATTATTTATGAGCGGCGCTCACCGGAATATACAACTCGGCTGCACTCGACGCTGGCCTCCGAGGTTGACCTGGCTCAGAGGCATCTTGCATCATTTTGTCCAGCCCTGCGTTGTGGATCGGAGGCAGGCGAACCAAGAGAGTTCAGCTATAGTGAGAGCAAGGGGCGGGGATTGAAGACATCTAGACGTATAACCAGGAAATCATATAGATGAAAAAGCATTTGCGAAGAAGCGTGTTATTTATCAGGGCGTCAGACTGCAACTAAATCACAAGCACAATGAGTGAGAAAAAATGTTAGCTTGAACTAGTCGCTTTTAGCAATGGGCACCGAAAGTTGGTGTCATGATCTTGTTTTGTTTCACACAAGTCCTATAGATTTTGCATGATATATTGATGATGACCATTTTCTCGTTTGATATTGTGCGGGAGCTGATATGCTTTGAGGTCAAATAAAGATGTATAAAATGTTCCACTAATAATTTCATATAAAAATTGTTTTTAATTCAAATGCTTACGGTGCCAATTTATGTAGAGTGCAAAAACAGTTAAGTACAAGTACAGCGCAACCTTTTTTTTCTGTCAGTGACAATTTTCGTGCTGGTGCCACTACCTATCCGCCTAAAGCGGCTTTCACACCGAACGCGGAAAGCACTGCACAAATAATTTGAACTAAAACTGCTCTGAGAGTCACTTCATGACCATTTCTTTTGTGAATAACTATCGTCATAGCATGTACAAACAGAAACTTAAAGTTCTTCACAGCAACCTGTCAAAATACAAGTTCGGTTTATCTTGAAGAAACAGTGACAGTAATATATTTCTTAATGCAATGATACTATGACTACTACATTTTTTTTTGAAAGGAATATTTACCAAAAAAAGTTCCCAGAATTTTTTTACCAGAAAAAAATCTGGTAAATGTATATAATTTTTTTAATTAATTAATTAATTAATTAATTAATTAATTAATTAATTAATTAATTTTATTTATTTATTTATTTATTTATTTATTTATTTATTTATTTATTTATTTATTTATTTTAAATAAAATCAGTTAATTAGAGATGCCTTTGGTTATTAAAATTTCATGAAAGCATTAAAATGGAATCCAGAAAATTAATGGAAAACAGAATTTGGTAAAAATAAAACTGAATTTGAGACAAAAATAAAACTTTTTGTTTTTAAGCTTTTGATAAATAGCTGTTAAGTTGTGTAAGTTTCATGATTTCAATTAAGTAGACATGCTTTTTGATTTATTTTTTTTTAATTTAACCATTAAAACAGTCTAGAAAAATTTAAAGGGGTCTTTTTTTTATGCTTTCACTTTTTAAATTTTAGTCAGTGTGTGGTATGTATGTTTGGGCATAAAAAAGATCTACAAAGTTACAAATCTCAAAGTCCACTCCAAAGGGAGATAATTTGTTTTTTTAAAAATCCCTTTTCAAGAACTACAACGAACGGCTCCTTTGGACTACAACGTTTGTTTTCCTGATGTTATGATGTCTACTGAAATTCGAATGGCTGGGGGATGGGTATGGACGAGGTGGGGGATTAGCCTAGCTTTAGCAATGCTGCGCGGAGAGCCACTTCTGGGATGCTTTAGCAAGCCACGGAGCGGCGGGTATAAACACAAGCATTCACTAGATGCGCCACGATCTGCTGCGGTGGCCATATCAGAGCCGTGCTGTAGACGTGCAGTATAGTGGGTCGAAACACGTACGGAGGTGCGGCTAATGTAAAGACAAGCATTGCCTAGCGTGAAGACGATCATCTCTGATGATCGTGTCGGAGCCGCGCTATAGATGTGTGCAGTGTGTGGTAAGACATTTATTCATCGTACTGTGTATGATGCATACAAGTGTTTTTTTATATATATATATATGTATTAACTTGCACTAGACTAGGCACCCACCATGCATCCTAGGCGTATATGACTTCCTTCTTTCAGACGAATGCAATCGGAGTTATGTTAAAATCCTGGCACTGCCAAGCTTTAGAACAGCATAGACAGGTGTTTCTCTTCATAAGTCCAAAACAAATCCAATAAAGTGTGTGGGGGTCAATAATAGGCCTCCTGTAGCGAATCGATGCATTTTTGTAAGAAAAATATCCATATTTAAAACGTAAGAATCGCTTTATTCTAGCTGCTTTGGTAAGGGGCGTGGCAGCACTGAAACGCCGTCTAAGCTGTTCGCCAATCACAACCCACTGGGACAGCTAACCAATCACAACACATTTAGTTTTTTGGAAGGCATGCCTTCATCAAACCCGGAACTTAACGAGCCTTTTGTGCCAGGCTGGGGGGAAAGGTACTGTAATGTAAATTATCTAAAAAACAATGAGTTTTTCGAATCACCAAGCATGAGAGCATGTTCTAGTACACCCCCAAAACAAAATCAAGACTTTGTAAAAGAGTATAATAGGACCCCTTTAACCCAAAAAAAAAAAAAAATCGGAATCCAAAAAAATGTAAATGGAAAAAAAGGAATTTGGACAAACTTAATGGAATTTGGGAAAAATTTCATAGGACCCTAAAAGAGGCATTCTTGCCCACATATCTTGAAAATTGAACGACAAACTAATATGAAGGAATGTTTGGTTTTTGCAAAGTGAGTGATATTCACTGTGTCAGCTCTCACACATTGGTAAAACACCAATTACAATATGAGACCCTGGACCACAAAACCAGTCATAAGGGTCAATTTTTTTTTGGATTGAGATTTATAGATCATCTAAAAGCTGAATAAATAAGCTTTCCATTGATGGTTTGTTAGGATAGGACAATATTTGACTGAAATGCAACTATTCAAAAATCTGTAATCTGAGGGTCCAAACAATCTAAATATTGAGAAAGCTGTCCAAATGAAGTTCTTGCAATGCATATTACTAATCAAAAATTAAGTTCTGATATATTTACGGTAAGAATTTTGGCATAAAGGAAAAATGTGGAATTTTGACCTATACAATGTATTGTTGGCTTTTGCTACAAATATACCCATGCTACTTAAGACTGGTTTTGTGGTCCAGGGTCACATATTATCATAGACCAGTGGTCTCCCTCTTCTAACACACCTGATTCAGCTCATCAGCTCGTTAGTAGAGGCTGTGCAGCATGAATTGGGTGTGTCTGATAAGGGAGACATACAAAATGTGCAGGGCGGGGGTGCTACCACGACCGGTTTGAAAACCACTGTCATAGCCTATACATATCGCACTCCCTTAATACACTGTCCCTTTAAGGGAATGTAAATAAGTTGGACAAAAAAGTGTATATGTCACAAATCACATGTTACAAGCCTGATAGCCTAATTGACCTCATGTGTGATGAGTTGGTGGTGCGTGTTTTCGTCTGTATGGTCAGGCAGTTAGGCCGGTGTCATTTATAATTGCCACACTCCAGACTCCAGTGAGAGTATCATTCTCTCGGCACACAGCTCTGCCCTCAGGCCACACACAAACATTTTTCATACTGACACTCACTTCACTCACATCAAAAAGCTCCAATTAGATCCATTCTCTCTCAGCCTGAGCCTGCATGCAAAAATAAGTGGGAATTCTGTCTGTGCAAAGTGTGACGCTCGCTATTAACAGTATATTTCATTAGACATTCTCTCTCTCTGTTTCTCTCTCATCCTCCTGCTGTCTCGTTTAAGAAATTCTTTGACATTAAAAATTGTGACTTAGCAAAATCTCATTTATGTTTATCACAAATTAAAAATCGCATTGTTGCCAGGCAATCCTCTTATAATAAGCAGTTTTGGGAGACAGGCGTGCTGAAGTTATCTTTTACCCCAGCAAGAGCAGACAGAGCAAAGGGAGCCGTTCCTCTCTCCCGCTCATCTCCTTCCCAGAATGCCTCCAATTTTGACCTAAATAAAAGGTGTTGCTCTTTTGTTGTTGATAAACGCTCACTGCGTACGCTTTTAAATTTTCTCGCACCAGAGTAATACCAGACGCCTTTGAATAGAAATCAAAATCACTTCACATCGCTCATCATCTCCATCCTGGTTGGCTGAGTACATCTCTTTTGTTGTCCTGCAGGCGTCCACGCCGTACAGCCTGGAGTCGGATAACTTGGGAATGGACTGCATCATCTCTGGAAGTGCCTCTCCAACGCTGGCAATCAACACTGTGACTAACAAGGTAGCGTTCAGTCTCCAGCTCCACAAGCCCTGGCTGCATTTCTCCTATCACAGCTGACACCAGTGGCCTACATACCCAGTTTACATTTATATTTATCCTGCCATGAGTGTATACATGCGCTTCATAACAGGACTGACATGCGATGCTTTTGTTTACACGGACGTGGAGGAAACTGACGTCGAGTCTTATCTATATCGGGCTGCCATTATGTATACAAATCCTCTTAGTGGTGCATATGCGGTGTATTGTGAATCGCTAATACCTTATTCTATATGTCTGTCGAGTCCAAAATGTCAGGTTTGCGCCTACACTAGATATTAAGCCGTGCAAGAATACAGTATTCTTCATCTTTGCAGAATATTTCTATAAAGTGAAAGATAAGGTTGTACTGCATCTATAATGGGGCTAAATGGTCGCTCTGTTTTTTCAGCTAGAGAACGGTGAGTTTGTTCAGTGTTTTGAAGTCTGATTACCTGCTGTATGATTCTCAGCACAGCACCCCGAGTGACTCGCACCGAAACCCGCCCTCCGTGGCATGACTTCATGGAGAAGTGTGTAAAAAGGAATGGAGCAAAACACTCTGAAATTTAAATAGGCTTTTTAACCTTAAGCGCTCCACTCTTGGCCTGGTGCGGGCTGCTCGCTCTCTCTGGAGTGCTTTTACAAAGCCCAAAAGCATCAGTTATTAATTTACTTCAGGCATTAAACCAATAGTATTTCACATTAAGCATGGTGTTTAAGATGAGGACTGAGGGGGAATGTGGAATTCATTTGGAGTGAATTATAGTAAGTTCGGTGATCTGTTCATCTGGATAGATATTTATACAGTGTGTATAGAATTGTTGTGTCTTAGCAAAACCTAGCAAGTTGTCCTAACTAAAATAGAACCTTATAAGTGACCCATTTTCAGATAGATTCTGC
>JAHKKF010537475.1:0-11257 GCA_019740295.1 Labeo calbasu
GTTGCTGGATGTAATAATGAACGTAGTGGTCGTCATTTACTCCCGACATCTGAGCTGCTGAAGATGCAGTGGATTATGTTTGTTTGTGAAGGGAATGCACCTCCCAATCTACATATATCCGTCTATGTTCGTGCAAATCATTCGTGATCCAGCTTCACTCACAGTAGAAGTGAGTATAAGGGTTTTTTATGAATCTTTGCGATCGTCTTACCTAATAACGTGCTAGTTAGCAAGTTTAGTGGTTAAACGCGGCTAAATGCGGCTAAAGTAAACAGGCTCATCACTCCACAGAGAGAAGAGAGGGGCGGGGCGAGCAGAGCTCATTTCATTTAAAGCAACCTCGACCAGAACAAGATTTTGGCAAGGTAAAAAGGGTTCTGTTTTACACTACCATTGAGAATTTTTAACCAAAGTATGTTATAGACTTTTTATTAAGACCCTAAAGAATCATATCAACTTGTGGAAAATGGGCATCCGATGACCCCTTTAAGGTAGAGGCACCTAACCACTAATCAACACTTTCACAATCTTTCAAAATAACCCCTCAAAACTGACACACACACAAAAGACACACTCCATTATTACAGTGCCGTGACATGCATCGCAACACTCACAGATGAATGACGCACTTCTGTGTTTTTAGCATCTGAACATGAGCTTTCTGACAAACATGTTACAAGATGTGACATTTAAAATTCTTTTAAAATTCTTTCTTTATGTGCTGTCATTATTCATAAAGGAAAATACTTTTTGTTTGCTTTTTTTTAATTAATTATATTTTTAGGCTTTTTCATACCTCATAATTTTTCTTAATTTCTTAATCTTTCTATACAAGCTAGATTTTTAAGATGCAGATTATTATTATTATTATTATTATTATTATTATTATTATTATTATTATCATTTTAGAATGTTGCTATGTGGTTGCTTAGTAGTTTCTTACTCGTCCAAGGCGAAAATAAATGAACAAATAAATAAATAAAATACGCATTTGAAATGCATATAAAATTTAACATACTCAAACTAATAAACTATTACAATTTTTTGAGATTTTTGTTCATTTGTTTATGACTGACAAGTGTGACCCTGGACCACAAAACCACTCATAAGTGTATTTTTTTTAAACTGAGATTTAAACATCATCTGAAAGGGCAATATTTGGCCGAGCTATTTGACAATCTGAAATCTGAGGCTGCAAAAAAAAAAAAAAAAAAAAAATCTAAATATTGAGAAAATCACTTTTAAAGTTGTTCAGATTAAGTTCTTAGCAATGCTTATTAATAATCAAAAAGTAAGTTTTGATATATTTATAAAATATTTTTTTACAAAATATCTTCATGGAACATGATCTTTACTGTATATCCTAATGATTTTTGGTACAAAAAATATATGATTTTGACCCATGTATTTTTGGCTTTTGCTACAAATACCTGTACTTCACATTAGGTTTATGTTAAAACTGTTTAATCCAAACTCATGGAAATTTTACATGCAATTAAAATACACAAATCTTAAATTTAGGTCTAAATGTTTTTTTTCCCACAAAACATTGTCATTACAGTATCTACCCACAGGGACCCCGCTAACCAGTCAAACCTTGACCTCCGGTCTCCTTCAGATCACACATGTGTGTTTCTAATCCTGTGATAATGATATTTTCTGTGTGTGTGTGTGTGTGTGTGTGTGTTGGGCTGCTTGAATCGTTTCTCTCTGATCTGAACTATTGGAAATCAATAGTAGTGGAATCAGCCAATCAGAGGCCATTACTGCCACAGGATTCTTTCATTTCTTCTTCTTCTTTCTCACACACACATAGTCATCCGCTGATCACTCACTTTCTCCCTCCGTCGCCGCAGGGGTCAGAGGTCAGCCGTGCCAGTCGTGTACACGTGCGCCTGTGTGAGAGAGAGGTGAAGGAGGAGTTTATTTTTGGATCCGTTCAGGTAGAGTCGACAGGGAGGAAAACAGGTAAAAATCGATCTGTTTACACGAGGGTCACGAGTAAAGAACGACCTCCAGCAGCACAGAGAGAAAACATGACATTAAAACATCAGGACATTATTGCACCTGCCAGTGAATAACTACATTTACATACTGTCAACACATTTTACTAGCCATTAAGCTGCTTTTTTTCTTGCATTGTTTACTTAACATCAGTGTTATTTTAACATTAATATACAACTTTATTTTTATATTTACTGTTTTAATTTTAATTTCTGTTAAATGTTTTGTATTTTTTTTTTTATTTTGTCATTTGTATTAGTTTTTAATATTTGGTTTACTTAATTTTAGTTATTTTAGTACTTTAAGCGAAAATAAGAACTGTAGCTAAAATATATTAAGTAAAATATTCATATTTTGTTATTTTTATCATTTGTATACATATATAAATTGTTTATAAAATAATTTATTTATTGTACCTCAAATAATGAAAAGTAAAAAGTATGAAAAGTATATTTTTAAAAAATGTTTTTTATACACATTAATTTTAGTTAATAATAAAATCCATGTAAATATGTGTATCTTTTAAAACATAATTTATTATTTTAACAAATACATTTTATATTATTTTATTTTGATATTTTCTTTATATTTTATTTCATTTTTATTGTTTATTTCATATAATAAAACATGTTTTTATGGTTTTATTTTAGTTAACAATTAAAACTTCCTTAGAATAAATATAATTTATTCCTGTGATCAAAGCAAAATTTTCAGCATCATTATATATATATATATATATATATACCAAAATATATTTAAATAAAATAAAATAAAATGTAATAAAAATAGCAACTGTCCTAAAGTAATATAGCTTAAATATATGCTGGACAAAATTAATTTATAAATTTATATAAATTTAAATTTAGTGAAACTGAAATGTATTTCTTTTTTATAAATTTAATTTGTGTATATATATATATATATATATATATACTTTTATATATTTTTTTTAAATATACAAAAATAAAATAAAATAATAAGGCATTTATGGTTTTATTTTAGTTGACAATTAAAACTTGCTTATTTTGCAAAATATGTATCTTCTCTGCTGTTCAAAAGTTACACGTTTTTTATATTGTCACAATATTTTTTTAAGACTCTTCTGCTCACCATGGCTGCATTAAAAACTGAAATATTGTGGAAAAATTATTACAAATTCAAATTTTCTATGTAAATATATTGTAAAATGCAATTTATTCCTGTGATCAAAGCTGAATTTTCAGCATCATTACAGCAGTCTTCAGTGTCACATGATCTTCAGAAACCATTCAAATATGCTGATTTGCTGCTCAAAAGACATTTCTGATTATTATCAATGTTGAAAACAGTTGTGCTGCTTCATATTTTTATGGAAACTGAGATATGATTCTTTGATGAATAGAAAGTTCAAAAGAATAGCTTTTATTTGAAATAGAAATCTTTTTTAACTTTATGAATGTCTTTACTGTCACTTTTGATCAACTGAATGTGTCCTTGTGCACTTTTATATTACATACTGTAAATATATACGTGGCAGGAATATTAAGAATAGTATACTTGTACTGAATTCAGTGACAGTTGTCGTGTTATGAATTGCATTGTGACATGTGTCGTAGCGCAATGAAATCAAGCTTGCGTATCCAGAAGCATTTGCGTTCAGTCACTTGCGTCGAGTATATTTCAGGCCTCAAATCCACAATAAAAAAGCTTTGGAGAATAAACAGCAGGGGAAGGTGATGCATGACAGCAGGAATGTTTTATTTCAGCGTGATGGATGTTTCTGAAAGACCTCTGACGGAGCTGACAGTGAAGTTACAAAGGCACAGACAGTCAGGAGATGTCATTTTCTGTTTTCGTAAAGAGAAGCGCTCTTCATCAGACCGTCTATTGCATCCGCAGAGACTCCGGCGGCTTTGTTTCTCGACCAAGGACTCGGATCTCAAGAGACGTTTAAAGGCAAAAAGCTGAACGGAGGATTTAAAAAGAGCGTGTGATGAGTCTGAGCTACAGATGGACATCAAGGACACACACATGCGGTGAGAGAGACATAAAAGACAGAAAAAAACGTCCCATGATTCTTTTCTCTGGTTTCAAGAGTGTCTGGTGACATTAAGTTTATTGTTCTTTCCAGGACAAGGACGATGCAGCATTCAGGAAATGTGTCTTCAGAGGATCGTACAGAGACCACAGAGGTTCCTTGAGGACGTAGGTGGGCCGCAAAATCACGACCAGTATCACTCATTTTATTTCTGGATAACCACATACGTTTGACATTACAGTTAATTTTGCTGGAAATGCAATCGAAAAATTGCTAATATATTAAATAACCATGTAATGCCTATTTTTGCATAAGCTATATTTTAGTGTTTTATCCTTTTATTTGAAATTTGCTCAACACAAACCAAAAGATTAGATTATAGCAAATGAATAAGTCTAATATTAGTGCCTCAGAAAAGCATAATTTCTGTGCATTATGTGATTATGTATCGGTATCTTAGCGAGATAATAAAACATAATCTCATGAGGTTTTAGGCCTGATGCATATCTAAGTATGTGATTGCAAATGCTTCTAGTGCAGTTTTAAGTGTAGTTTTTACTTAGTTGATGCAACAAAAGTCATGCTTCGAATCAAGATGCAGTACACGTACACATCACATTTTCAGCATTCAATCAATGTAATGCATGTTCAAGAGGACCATATGTTTGTAATTTGTTGACCAAATGTTCACATATGCATTTATATACGGTTAAAATATTTCATTTTTTCTTGCCAAAACATAAAAATATATGAAAAATGTATGTCGAAAAAATATATATATAGTTTAACCTTCATATACCAAAATATATTTAAAAATAAATTCCTATAGGGAAAATAAATAAAATAAAATAAAACTGTCCAAAAGTAATATGCTGTTAAAATATTTGATAAATATATATTGTAAGCAATGAAGCTAAATGGAATATATGTATATATATATATTATATACATTAAACAAAATGAATTCCTACAGGTCAAAAACAAACAAACAAATAAATAAATAAATAAATAATTAAAATAATAAAAACTGTCCAAAATTAATATAACTTAAATATATACTGAAAAAAAAGAGAAAAGAAAAAAAATCATTGAGATTTTTTGGGGGGGGAATATATATATATATATATATATATATATATACATAGTTTCAACCGTCATATACCAAAATATATCTCAAAATNATATAACTTAAATATATACTGAAAAAAAAGAGAAAAGAAAAAAAATCATTGAGATTTTTTGGGGGGGGAATATATATATATATATATATATATATATACATAGTTTCAACCGTCATATACCAAAATATATCTCAAAATGAATTCCTACAGTATGGAGCAAAAAAATAAATTAAATTAAATTACAATAAAACAAAATAAATGTAAAATATATATAAATATATGATAAAAAATATATGATAAATATATGATGTAAACAGTGAAGCTTAATGAAATATATATTTTTAAATTTTAAAATATATCTTTTACATTTAAATGTAAAATGTATATATCCCATATGAAAAATGTATTATTATTGTTATTATATATATATGGGTGTGTAGACTTTGTTTCACTAAACCTATACATTTTTTTGTATTACATACAAAAAAGATACACACTGAGGTCACGGTGAGATACACAGTCTCCTTATAATTCATATTAATTATTTGTTATTCTTTAACATCTTTACAGGAAGTTACTATGCTTGGGAAAAAATAGTTAACTGAGGTTTGTTACAGTGAAGCTAACATGCACACTGGATATTTAAAATCCGAATCCATGCTTGTTGGCCAAGCATTTGCATTTACATACTTGTTTAAAAATGTGTCCAGTCTCAGTTTTTGTTAGGAACAAAACACTTGCGTTCAGGTTTCCACCGGTGAGTAATTAAGCAACATTCAGCACTTTCTAACATGAAAACAATGAAAACAACACTCAGTGTGCCCAATAAACTGTTATGAGGTTCAGTCCCACAATATCCCGCTAACTGTTCTCTTTCCACGTCGCTCTTTGTGAATGCACACAATCCCACCGCCGTGTTTTGGTATTGTGCTCCTTTATTAGCAGAAGAAAGCGTATTTCAAAGGCTTTCAATAAAGTCACAGTGTCAGGATAAAGAGCACATGTTCAGTCCAGAGAGAGAGTGTTTTCTGCTCGCTTTTTCCCTTCGGGATCTACAATGAAGAACAACAAGCGCTCAGATGAGTTTTCCCGGCGGGCACATCCTCGCAGTCATTTCTCCCGGCTCTGCCTTTGCCGCTGACCTTGAGTCCTGCTGCGCTTTGAAAAGCTGCTTTATCTGACTGAAAAACACTGTTTTTGGAGATGCTCTCCATAAGGGGAATCGAAGATAAAAGCTCTTTATTTACACTTTTCTCATTCGCATCTTTAATACAGATTATTAAAGGTATAGTTCGTCCAAAAATGAAATTTGCTGAAAATGTACTCACTCTCAGGCCATCCAAGGTGTAGATGAGTTTGTTTCTTCATCACATTTGGAGAAATAGCATCACATCACTTGCTCACCAGTGGATCCTCTGCAGTGAATGGGTGCCGTCAGAATGAGAGTCCAAACAGCTGATAAAAACATCACAATAATTCACAAGTAATCCACACCACTCCAGTCCATCAATTAACATCTTATGAAGTGAAAATCTGCGTGTTTGTAAGAAACAAATCCATCATTAAGATGTTTTAACTTTAACCCGACACTTTGACTCCAGTGACTTTTTCACTGGAGGAAGCATTATTATGGATTATGGACTCAAATTTTAGTCGAAAGCGAGTATTTTAAGTTAAAAGCGTCTTGAGGATGGATTTGTTCCTTACAGACATGCAGCTTTTCCCTTTACAAGATGTTAAGTGATGGACTGGAGTGATGTGGATTACTTGTGAATTATTGTGATGTTTTTACTAGCTGTGGGTGAGTACATTTTCAGCAAATTTCATTTTTGGGTGAACTATTTTCAATCACTTTATTTCTTCAAGTTCTAGCTCTTGAGCTTTTCACGAGCTTGTGTGATAGTTGCATCATGATTTTTGTGTAACAGGTCACAAGGTGTTCAGAGATGTCGGCCTTTTAATTTCGTGTGTTTTTCTCTTGGCTAAAGCCGAAAATTCAGTCGAAGAGTTCCTCCTGCTGCTGTCTGAGGCCTTTCTTTGTCTCTCAAGGTTATCAAACACTCACACAGGATGAGAGGTGCTCTGGGTCTAGGAGACGGCAGACAGAAGCTGACCAAACATCTCTGGGTCAGAGAGGAACAGACGAGAAGCACTTCCACAGCAAGTTAAAGGACATGTTGAAGTTTGCAGAATAAACAGATGTTTAGCAGATTTGCTGCTCCTTCCATTTCCAATTTCCAATTTCATTGGATTAGATATGCATTAGATATGCAGATGTTATTGATCAAATGAGACACACCACAGATGAACACGGTAACTAACAGATATCATCACAATGAATAGTTCATCATAGTAAGACTGTTAGAAATGTCAATTTTAAGTACGTTTTTAGATTTTTCAATATGCCAATGAGGCATTATCTAATTAAAAACATTCATTCGTATACATTTTCAAAACAGAAATTTGCACATTGGATAAAGCCATGATCAAATTTCTTGTTTGATTTTGCTGACATATTAAAGTTACGTTTTTATATAGATAAAATGTATTGATATCTGTTTCCATTACCAAAATCACAAAATTGACCAGTATTGCCTTGAAGTCAACATAAACCGAAATTGACTGTCTATTTCATTAATGCATGTTCCTGGCAACCAATTATGGCTTATTTGATTAATTATGTTATTTATTATGGTTTTATATTGATTCGATTTTAAGTTAAATTATATGATTAGATGATGAGAGAAAATATTTGGAGTGATTTAAACAATTCATGCTAGCTAATGCTACAGTTTAGCATCATTATATACAAATATTTAACCACAGAATACTGACTAAGCAGAATCAAGTAATTCAGAGGTGGGCATGGGCTATTAATAAACAGTGTCTAATAAGTATTATAAGCTACACAATCAGGTTTATTTTCATATTAGCATAGTTTTCGCAGTTTATTGAGGTGTTGCTAGCATTGCTCCATTAATGCGGTGTTGTGTGTTTATAAAGTGTTTTCATGACACGTCATCAATCGGCCATATTGGTGGCACTGAACATAAACCATGCCACTGAACCAAAAGAAAATAGTATATTTTGTGTCTGAAAATGGTCATGGTCAATTATTGTCATGTTTTGGGCTGTACTAATCTGACCATCAAAACCATTTGGAGTACGGTAGACTGCCAAAAGTTATAACAAATCAAGAAGAAGAGTGCAGAAAACTGTCTGAGGAATAAAATGCGTTTGTTGTTGACTGGACCAGGATTTCCAAAGCAAGAATCATCTCGTACATATCTTTACCACCTATTAACTTAAGTTTGTCAAAATATTGCACCCTTTCCTGCCTACTAAGTCCATCTCTATAGGATTTAACAGTTTCCACACATTTTTTCCTGTGGTTTAGACAGCAGAAATTAGCAGAACAAAGTATTCAGTAGTACATTTACCGTGCCTGTTTACATCCGATTATCGCAGATATGGCTGCGCATCCGGGTAACTGACCAAATCGTTACTTGGAGAAGTCCACTTCCAGAACAACAATTTACAAATAATGTACTCACCCCCTTGTCATCCAAAATGTTCATGTCTTTCTTTCTTCAGTCGTAAAGAAATTGTTTTTTGAGGAAAACATTTCAGCATTTTTCTCCATATAAACTTCCAAAATGCAGTTTAAATGCGGCTTCAAACGATCTCAAACGCGGTTGTAAACGATCCCAGACAAGGAAGAAGGGTCTTATCTAGCAAAACGATCGGTTATTTTCATTTAAAAAATGATAGTTTCGCTAGATAAGACACTTCTTCCTCGGCTGGGATCGTTTACAATCGCATTTGGGATCGTTTGAAGACGCATTTAAACTGCATTTTGGAAGTTCAAACTTGGGACACCATATCAGTCCATTATATGGAGTAAAAACCTGAAATGTTTTCCTCCAAAAACAATTTCTTTATGACTGAACATCTTGAATGACAAAGGGGTGAGTTATTTGTAAACTGTTGTTCTGGAAGTGGACTTTTCCTTTAAGTGCAAACCCTCTATTGTGACATTGCACTTGAAATAATGCTGTCAAATAAAGTTTTTCTCATTGCGTATGAACTCAGCGAATTGGAAACGCAGAACATTAGCAGTCTGTCAACTACCGCCGTCAAACATCAAACTTTTGCAAAAACAAAGGAGGAGACGCGTCTTTTCAAGCTCCGGCACATCACACTTGAGAAGCAACGCTGACAGACTGACTTTGAGCAGAGGTCACTTTTTAAAAGTTTGTCTGAGGGATTTCAGCAAAGCTCGCCTTTTTTTCCCCGTCCCGCAGGAAACCCTAGAGGCTGGCGCGGTGTCGGGGTTAGGATACGCCCCAGTGCTTTATATTAATGGTGACTTTGGAGCTCCTAACGCCGATTCTCAGGGTTACAGCCCCCCGGGCGCCCACTGAGCTGAATACGAAAAAGAGAGATGGGAGCGCGCGCGAGATCGAGGCGGTAAAAAATCCATTTCCCCCCGCCGTCCGCCCTTCCTGGTCACCAGGGTCCCTCTCGCTCTCTCCCACTCAAGGTGAACCGAGCACGGGGTCTGTCAGCGCTGACCCCGTCACTAATGATTTCAAATGATGGTCTCACACTGGAAACAATAACGACATCACCTCTGTCTCTCTCTCTCGATCAGAGAGGGCACCTTTACTCATCGGCAGGTTGCCATGACGCCCGCTGGGAGAAAAAACAAGCGCGCTGCCTGTGATCAAGGGCTCCAACACCCCCCGCCCGCGCACAGGGCACCATTCATTAAACGCCGCGCTCTTCGTTACCGAGCTTTCCGTTATCACTTCGATGACATTAGCTGGGGGAACGTCCTGCCGATATATCCTCCAGCACTGGTCACTCGGAGATGGGCGCGCTTTGAAAAATGGCTGCGTTTCATATGGCTTTTAAAAGCAAAGTTTCACTCCAGCAGGAGAGAGGGAGAATGCCACTGTAACTCCGGGCGAGTTTTTGTTCATTTGTTTGTTTATTTAGTAATAAAGTTTGGCCTTCATTCATGCCAAAACCGAACAGAACGAATTTCTCTCTTAAAATAATCGTTTGTAAAAGCGTATTGCTTTGAGTTCACTACCTAGGCTACAATGGTATGGTAACGCCTTACTGCGAGTTATGTAATTGCTCTTTTTTTAGTAAACTAGTAAAGTAACGCATCGCTTTTTCATTTAGGACTTTTAAATAAATGTGAACATGCATTTACTCATCTCACTTTCACAAATATCAGATTCATTATTCCTCAAACTGAATAAGAATAGTTAAATGCAAACTTAAAATATGATGCAAACCTGCGCGTTAAAAAACAAAAATCCTTTAATCCTATTTTATTCACCAAAGTATTTGCTGCTGACCTTCGATGATCCAATTCAACCATACCATAAGCAAAAATGACTTTAGGTGAAAATAACATTTTTTCTTTTAATTGATGACGAGTGTTGAGCTTTCCTCTCCTGCATCTTTTTCTTCATGCAATCCAGAATGGCAGCACAGCTGGCAAATTGATCCAGTATTTCAATGGTTTGTTATACTTATTAAACCAAACTACTAAAACTTGAAACAACATAATGTGACATCAGGGGCGTTTCTAGGATTTTAAAACATCCGGGGCTGGTGCCAAAACATCAGGGGCTAGTGGTGGTGGGTGGGAGCTCACATCATGCTCACATAAGATTTTGTTAGACACAAGTGGTTGAACCTGGATCCTTCTAGGTGGGTCCGGGGGCATTAAACTGGGTATTAAAGACCTTGTCACACTATTAACAATAGTAAATAGTAATCACTGCAAATAGCAAACATATCAAAGTATTATAGCAAAATTATAACATTACAAAAATATGTTAGACAAATAAAATAATACATTTGAAAATGTATTTATAACTGTAACAAATATATAGTTGCATTTTCTGCTTTTTTCCCCCCCAAATTCCGTTTTATTTTATTTTATCTATTTATTTATTTTTTTCAAATTCTGTTTTCATTTTTCTGGTCTTATTTTCAATGGTTAAATTTAATTTTATTAATCAAAATGTATTTAATCATGTGTAATTAATTAAAACCATGAATCTTATACAATTTACTGTCAATTTATCAAAAG